>BROG01000011.1:0-132500 GCA_030159075.1 Atrina japonica | reverse complement strand
TGAAAGTGTTTAATGTTTATGTGAAGAAATACATTATTTGAATTTCCATCAGTGAAAAAAATACAGTTTTCAGTGAAATACTTTGTGATGTACATTCATATTTTAATGCGTATTTTCCATATCGATGTAACAGCAGTGAACCTACACTGAAGATCGCTATTTAGGGGTGCCTGTATAATATTGTTTTTATCATTTCACGTTTAAGTCAAAGTTCCGAAAATACTTCGGTCGGTTCAATAGCCTTGTTTGCGATTACTCTGTTTCTCTAAATGAAATGTTGAGTTACCAAACTGTCGATAGCGGTTGTTTAATCGTCTGTTCTAATAGTGAAGAGTGTTTCTTCCTCACCTATTTCTTTTGAATTTGACGGTTTACTCACGGAGGGTTTGACCAGTTAACAGAAGATACTTACTTCTCCATGGCATCTGAAACTCCACCTCTAGTTTCCAGAGGTCTGTGTAATATTCACTAGATTTGTATATGTATTATGGACATCCTGTATATCTATACTTTGGTATCTGAGTTTTTATATGTCGGCGAATTTAAGTTGTCATGGGCCTTTATGGCTTTCACTATTTATCAAATAGTGTGCACTACACGCCATATAATAGAACCCAATTATACGAGCAAAGTTTGTCAAATCAGTGTAAATTTGAAAAACATATCTTACATGTATCAATGCTATCTTGTATATCCTTTTTCAGTTCCTCCCAAACATTCTTATTGCCGGATATCTGTACTTTTGATTTGATCAGTTTATTTCCATCTTGTTTAATAAACCACAGGTCCAAAGCATATTGGCTGAATAAGCGAGATAATGAGACTACCTCGGATCCAATAATGTCCTCTGTTTTAATTTGTACTGAAAGAAAATAAATGGACGAAGAAAAAGAAAAACTTGACTTGATATATAATCATATACTAATATTAATATTGTAATTAAACACTTGGTATCAGAACAGGATTTAAAGAAATTTGTTACTCAATCCAATTTATTAAGGGGTTTAGGAATAATTCAAGTTATTTGAAAAATGTTAAATGAACTGAAAACTGATATTAGGATTAAAAATGATTTGTCTACATACAAAATTGCAAACTATATTATTTTCTTACGGGAAGTTGACGTCGACTTGAAAGAGACGCCATCTGTTGTCAGACGGCACTCACATGGATCGCCATCTACGTTTACAAAATATTTCATACTAATTGCAGTTTACGAATATATCTGAACACCAGCAACGAATATATGGGATGTGTTCACCAAACTTTACCAATAATATTTTACGTCCAACAATGTTGATTAATATATTCACACTCATGTATCAAATTGTTTTATATGGAAAAGTTTAACATTTGCATAACATTAATTTACTTGTTTTAGCGGATTTGTTGAGCTTGATCAAGATCTTACCTAAGTAGGCCTAACCGTGTTTGGTGATACATTTATTTTAAAGAGAGGTTTGCCTGACAACGTATTTGATCAATCCTTTACCTTAGAATGACGTAATTAAACATTCATTCATTTAATTTATATATACCGAACTTTGAATTTAAAAAAGTAAATTTGAGAATCACTCGTGCTTTCGCGAATTCACTGAAGTTCACATAAAGGATGCTGGCATTCACTCAACTATTTGATTTCCCCCCCTAAAATCTGAGAAAACTCAAATCATTCTCGATATAGTTCTCGATATAAAATAGAATTTCTACTTACCTTTAAATAACTTTCCACATAAAACCGTCTTGTAAAAGAAAAGTGTTTTAAGGAACATCAGCTGTGTTTACCAAAGATATTTTTTCGACTTTTTTTTGTCTTTACTACTTGTACTTGATGTACAATAACATAAAAGAGCAATACACAGAGATAAAAAATCATATATTGCTAAATACTATGTGTAAATAAGGTCGGGTCCATTGTGGTATGCATATACAATTACATTCATAGTAAGGTTGAATTAATGAATTGCAAGTGTGCAATTGTCAAACTGCAGTTTCAAGGATTTTTCTAAAAATATATAGGAATTTAAGAATTGTTATGCTTGTGTATAACTAATTCTTGTTATTGTATATCAATGTAAGTAGTACAAACGAGTAAAAACCATTTAAACACAGCTAAGGTATCTTTGCAGAAATTTCATCACTTCTTCTTGTTTATCAGTGCTATGGGTTTTATCAATTCAGTGAGGACTGTGTAATGGTAGAAAGTAAATGTTATGGAATTTAGAATTGTAATTATGGGTAGGAGTTTGACGTATATTATAGACTTACGCCAATTCAGGGAAGGTTATTTTACTTGTTGCGCCTTGCGTGATACTGATCCTTTGTTTTAGTGACGGTGGGTGTGACCGGTCAACAGCGGATGCTTACTCCTCCATGACACCTGATCCCACCTCTGGATCTCCAGAGGTCTGTGTTTGTCCATTATTCATCAGCTGATTGGTATATGCATCCTGGATATCCTGAAGATTAATACTGATATGCTTATAATTTAAACATCTTATGAAATAGACGGGACTTCACAAGCCGATGCTGCATAACATGTGACTCATCATTCAGATGTTGTCGACTTGTTGAGTTGTACAGATGTAGATAATAATTTCATACAAACATTTGTCAATTCACCTCAGTATTAATAAAAGCTCCATTCTATAAAGGGATTTCATTTGTTCTGCAAACATTGTCCCATCCCATTTGCGATTCGCAGTTGTTTTTCATGTTGAGACCGTAATTATATCCAATTTGTCTCATTCTATGGCTTTGGAGTTTTGATTGACCAATGGTACTTTTCAGGTATTTCTCAAAGTGCGAAATATTTTATCAGAAAGAGGTATCTAAGTGCCACTAAGTTGTGAATCCAGGAAAATTTGCAATGGCAAATGTATAAATGGTAACAACAAAATAACGTATTTAATCCAAGGTCTTTTTTAAATACGGTTTTATCGGCATGTTTAAGTAGAGGCTAAACAGTGACAATCTTCAGTGTAAGAAAGTAAAGTCTTGCTGTAACGATCTGTGGATGTTTCTAAACAGCTATTTATAAATAAGTTATTTTCAAACTATTTAATGGATCCTTACACAAGGACATTAGATGCAAAGTTATTTAAGGATTGTTTTTAATTTTTTTGGAATACATCGAGTATAATTGCAATGGGTTATGGAAAAAAATTCTGTGCAGCACGAAGTGGCCGATTGGTTAGAGCATTGCGCTTTAAATCACAAGGCCTCTCACCTCTGGTTCGAATCCCGCTAGGGTCATTTCGAATTAAGTGGGAAAGTTTGCCAGTTTTCTTGCGGAAGGTCGGTGGTCTTTACCCGGGTAACCGGGGTTTCTCCTCCACCAATTAAAACTGGACGCCATCATATAACTGAAAGATTGTTAAGTGTGGCGCAAAACAAAAAATCAAATCAAAATCAAATCAGAGTCATTTTTGTAAATGAACTTCTCAGATCTAAAACTTACACATCTTGTTGTGCTGCCATTAATGTACATCCATGTAAGGAAAATGATTTCTAAATCCCCCTAGAATAAATTCTTATACTAGATCCAAGAATGGATACCCAAAATTGTTGCCTAAAATGGCACATTACATTCAAGGAAGAACAAGGAAAACGCAAAGGATTTCTGCGTCGCCATGTTTTGATTTGGAGTCAGGGAAATTACTGTAGTGCAACCTGCAGGGGTAGCTCTGGCGTATGACAAGGACTTTGAATAGTCACACCTTCTCTTTTCGTGTCGACTCTTTGGATCATTGTAACTCAATTACCTTACAACATTTTCCTGCTTCAGCTTTCATTGTATAAAATCAATAGAGGTACAATATTAGTTCTGTCTGTTAGCACGATGTATATAAAAATCACAGATACCAAAGGATTAATCGCCAGAATTTCCAGGATACAATATTCAAATATGGTGAATATTGGACAAAAACAGAAAAGTAGAAAACTGAACTAAACAGTTTAGAGGCGGGACCAAGAGCCATGGATGGGCAGGCATTTCTGATAACTTGTGATTCTGGTGAACTCCAGATCAAAACAGAGGATGTTTTTGGAATATTTGGAATGAATTGCAATGTTAAATTCTAAATTCTTCAAAAGCTGAGATAATGATATTTACAGTCGTTAGTCTTTTTATACCACGTTTTGTTTCGTAATTCGAAATAAGATCGAGATCAACTTATGAAAGCCTATTGACATAAACGATCGTCTTGAGCATTTTCATGGGCTTTTTTGCAAATACGTAACTTTGGTATAACGTTTTCAACCCTTTCAACCCTACAGACTATAATAGACTGGTATTAAACAAAAGAAAAGAACATTCCACTTAGATATTCAGGCGCGAAAGAGTTAATGCAAATGCATTTACATCCACTAGGCGTTGCTACTGCTGGTGGACCATTTGAGTCTTTGAGGGTATACATAAAAGGATTAAAGAATATTTTGAGGTTATTTTTATATCACTTATTGTTTCATAACTTTAGATAAGAAACAACCGAAGAAGTCTTATTGACATAATTGATCGTATTTAACATTTGTATTCACCTTGTCACGAGCAGCCATCTTTAATTAAAATTTTGTTTTATGGACATGTCATAGCTGTGACAAATAGGATGCTTATTCCATCGTGGTACCTGATATCACCTCTGTGTCTGACGATTTTATTTTATTATGAAAATATATAAGAATATAAAATAAATCAAACTGTAAATGTTCAGGATGTTCGGGATACATGTACAAATCTGGGGAATATTGGACAAACAAATCCAGAGGCGGGATAGGTGTCATGGAGGAGTAAGTTTACCCTGTTCACCGACCTTAGACTTTGCGATTCCAATTGAAATGAAATAGTGAGGAACGAATCCTCGTCACAACTGGTGCAGACGCTATCGAACAGGTAGCTCAACATTTCATTTAGAGAAACAGAGTAATCGTAAACAAGATTATTATACCAAACTTCATGTGTTTCAAATATAAAACATTAAATAGCATGAAAGAATTTATACTCGTTTGGCGTAAACCCCCCTCTCACCGACTTAATATTGTATATATGATGACAAGTTGCGATAAAAAGCTTTTTTATAGGTAAACAATTATCTTTATCCAACACGTTTCTGTCTAGATCCGATGATAGTTCTAATCCTTCCGGTCACCTTATCCCATCCGGTTTGGATTTAGCGTTTTTTCTTCGTATTGCGACCAAATGAATGTCTACTTTGTGAATGTTTTATTTTGAGAGATAAACGACTAGCCAATAAATTATTTACACAAGGTTACGTTGTTGAACGCTTGCAGTCGTCGTTTAAGAAGTTTTATGGTCGATACGGGGATCTTGTTAAACATTATGAAGTCCCCCTCTCAGAGATATTAGATAGCATTCTGGATCATGGCCACAGACAGTGACTCCGTTTCACCAATCCAATCATGCTTTTCACCGAACTTGACCTCATCACCAAACTCGACCATTTTACCTAATTTGACCCGTTCATCGAACTAGAAAGATTTCCGAGGAACATTTGCGACGGGTGTGGCATGCCAGGAGAAGACGCTGACTCCTTCCGGACACCTGGTCTTATCCCGTTTGGGATTCGTAATTGTTCTTCATGTTGAGATCATTTGCACATCTAATTCGTCGTGTTATTATGGACTTGAGTTTTGATTATTGATTGGTACTTCTTGAATTTTACTTTGTCGTGTTCTAATGGACTTTGAGTTTCAATTATCCATTGGTACGTCTTCATGTTTACTTGTTTATGTTGTAATCTATATACGAAAGCAAATCTCCGTCACTTTACACTCTTTCCCCGTCATTAATAGTACTTTTTATGTCCGTTTAGTTTCATGGAACTCTTATTTCCGTTATAATGAAAATATGTATATTTTGTGAAATATTATTCATTCATTATTTGGATAAGTGCATCTTAAAATGAAGAGGAACAGAACGTGTAGCTTCTAAATGTTTTGAGTTCTGTATACAATCACATGCAGTTTTTGTGAGATATACGTTTAATCTATCATTATTGTTATCTCTTGAGCATTTATTTGTCTTTTCTGTAAAACTATATTAATGGTATTGTTAATAACATTTATAATCACTGGGTCGTTGCTACTGCTGGTGGACCGTCTGAGTCCTCGAGGATATACAGAAACCCAGTACTTGATATTTCGGTACCAGCCGATTATTTTATACGCAAGTAAAATTTCGCTCAGATATCCTCACTCAATTTCTATACTTCTCCAAAGCAATTTTAGAATTGGTACTCTTAGATGGACCTGGCAATACATTTAGATTTATTATTTGACCTTGTATGATACCACTTTGTCTTCCGGAAATATACATTTATATCAAACTCGAGTTCAACTGATGAAGTCTTATTGACAGAAACGATCGCATTAAACATTTGTTTTAGCCTCTTTTGTAAAACAATAACTTAAATATTGTTAATAATATTTTTAAAAGTCAATGTAGTGTTTCAATCAATTCATCAAATAATTTCCAAAAAGATATATTTCAAGAGAAATAAGATGTAATCTTACTTCTTGATAATCCATGAAGAGGTTCTTATACATGACAAATTTAATTTTGTTGTAATTGTTGATACAGTGTAGTCTCAACATAAATATCATCTAAGTGACTGACTCAAAATGGTCTGAATAGTATGTAATATCTTAAAGGTGCATAACCTTTATTTACATTTTTTTCTACTTTTGTTACTTGTACTTGATGTCCAACAACGAATAAAAGCTACCACAGGCATAAAAAATCTTATATTCCAATACATTTTGTGAAATTAAGGTCATTTTCAGTATGGCGTTCATATACAAATAGTAAGGTTGAGATAATCAATTGCAAATGAAAAACTTCCAAACCAAAACCATTTTCTCTAATTACTGGGATTCATGACTATGTATCCACATAATTACTGTATCACGACACTCAAATTATGTAATTACTGAGTTCATTTCTGTAGTTACGGGATCCATAGCTTTCAACTCATGTAATCACTGATATATATATATATATATGACTATCTATTGCTATAATTACTGATTTACATGACTAGCTATTGCTGTAATTACTGATTTACATTACTAGCTATTGCTGTAATTACTAATTTACATTAGTATCTATTGCTGTAATTACTGATTTACATTACTAGCTATTGCTGTAATTACTGATTTACATTACTAGCTATTGCTGTAATTACTGATTTACATTACTAGCTATTGCTGTAATTGGAGATATCAATTTCTATATCTGTAATTATTCGGAGTCATGGTTTTTTTATTTCTGTGGATACTGGGGTTAAAAATAAAGCAAAAAAAACAACAAAACGAGATAGTTACGAGATTGTAGTTTTCCTCTGTAAATTTGTGTTTATACATTGAATTACTTAAGTATTAAAGTAATATTCCGTATGGATAGCACAATTCTTTAAGGATCTAAACTGCAAAAGCAAAGATTGTCTTTTTTGACAGTGGTCATTCTAAGACGAAGTAGGCAATATAATTAGGTTTATTATTTGGCCTAGTTTCTCATTTTGATGAAGTGTTATGAACAGAAAGGACTGTTTTAGCATTTGTTCTGTTCTTTTCTATTCGAGCATGTCTTGGTCCTTTGTTTGCAAAGCCATAACTTTGGTATTATGTCTATGATATAAGACTTTGGCTTAAATATAATTTGTGCTAGAATTTGGCGATATAGTGTACGGAACGAAGTATAATTAAGTAACAATGAATATCAATTAACGATAAACAATTGCGAATCCCAAACGGGCTGGAATCAGTTGTGAGGAAAAAGTCGTCGTCCTCTGTTAGCATGTCACACCCGTTGCCAATGTTCCAAGGAAATATCTCGAGTTCGGTGAAAAGGTAGCATGCAAATCCTAAAACTATCTTTATAATACTGAATGCATGGCGTAATCAAATCGAGTTTATTGTTTTTCTATGTAATACACGTAATTTCAGATGAATAAATATATGTCTGAATGTGAATGTCCAAACTGTTTTAACCGAAATCTGACTAAAACAAACCTTAATACATAATCCACCTTTAATCTATCAATCAATCTTTCTCCATAATATGCTTGCTTTTTCATTAGTTTATTTAAAAGGAACAATAAGATTAATAGTATGTTTTATTTTCTTAAAATAAAATGAAAATTTGACATGTTCATAATTCGATAATCTTTGAATATATATTTTCTTTGTTTAAATGATATGATTATTGTTTACACAGATTTATTACAAACTAAACATTGAAGAACGTTGCTAACATTATCATAGATAACTGGTGAACATTGGAACAACGCTTTGGTGTAATCTGAAATAGAAAAAAGATTGTATTTTGTACAATAATAATGTGTAATAATAATAATAATAATAATAATAATAATAATGTTGATAATAATAATAATAACTAGAGCAGTGTTGTTTGCTTGAGACAAAAAGGGGTCATCCGACCAAAGCAGGAGTTAAAGCTTTGATACAACTTATGTTAACCTATAAAGCATGGCTTCAAAGCTATAAATATGATACAAAGAACAGATATGTAAAAACAAATCTGTAAATTTTGAGCTATTTCAAATTTAGCTGTGACTTTGATCTTTGATCCCATGACCTTGAAACTTAACGTGAATATCTTCTATAACAGTTCCTACAAATCTCAAATGTATATGTCTATACTTAAATCTGATACTATAGATATATTGAGATTTTAAAATTTCAAATGCCTCTGTGACCTTGACCTTAAACTACGTGACCTTGAAATTTTTTTAAGTTTGTGCAGCTTATGAAACTGAAAAACTTTCTTATGCATATATTTATACTAAAATATGTTTAGTTTCTGAAATAATTCGACTTTTGTTTGATTATGAGAAGAGAAATGAGGACCCTTTTTCAGCCCCTAGCGAGCTTTTATCATTGGAAATTGAAATAAAAGTGTGCACAACAGTCTTTGGCCTTTCAGAAATCCAAACAGATTTACTCAATAGTTAGAGAGGAGTTGATGATACAACAATAGACATGAAAAAACGTGAGGGAATTTTTCAAAAAAATCAAAAACCTATCTGTAGCCTCCTACTGTGCACATGTGCTGACAATTTCAGCGAATTCGGCCCAGCCGTTCTAGAAGTAAGACAAAATTCACAACGTTGCATTTTATCTTATACATGTATATATATATATATATATATATATATATATATATATATATAGATATATATATATATATATATATATATATATATATATATATATATATATATATATATATATATATATATCTTTCACGTTCTCACTGTCCATTATATATTCAAAACAGCCAACACACTATCAATATTTTCAGAAGGGAAAGACTACAACAAAGTGCCATTTTACAGTTTCAGCCATGTTGACTTTGTGGTAGGTTTTCATGTGATGAACATTATTATTTCTTACTGTCGATTGTCATTTTTCAATATAGTAGTCCATACAACCAATAGATGAAAATCCACGTTTAATGGAGCGGCCACATGACAAATCTGGCCTAAAAGATGTTTTACAGACCTTGGCATACTGATCATTTTGAGTAATGTTCTCTAGCTCAGATAGAGAATACAAAGTACGTTCAGACACCTATGTTTATTTTAGACATGACTGCCATGTTTTAAATTGACGGTAGTAACGACAAAATTTAAAACGATAAATACTCTTAGGATGATTGTGGTAAATATTAATTCTTAAGTGAACAAACGTATGGAATGCTTTCAATATTTCATAAATATTTGTACATTTAAAAATGACCAAGATGAATGATTTAGTTTTATATAAAATCCTTTCAGCAATTTTCAACTTTAATTTCAAAATGAAAAACTTAACAGATGATGCTTTAAAGACACCGATGGACAAAGACAAAACGCAATAGAACACATAAGCTCAAGTGACCCACATCTACTGACAACAATTTTGTTTTAGTGAGATGAAAATGACATATCGATATGATGTAATGACTTACATTGTTTGGAACTCCAAGTTGTCTATATTGTACATTTCGCCATCTAATTGAATTAAATGTTTCAACATCTCAACGTCTTCCCCTGGTGGCTTGTCATCTTCCTTCACTCGAATCTTGATCCTGCGAGCATTTACAGTAAAAAGGAAGTCATCTTCACCCTGTTATTACAAACAAATTGTAAAATGCCCCTGTAGAGTGTTTAGATTGCAATGTTCCAATACATTGTCGAATGTAATGTTCGGGAAAGTAAGACAAATAATTATTGATATAAGTTATCAGAAATTTATGTTTTATTTTTTATTCTTTAACTATGCTGTCAATATAAAAAAATCAGATACGGAGTAACAGAGTCAGTGGGCTTAGTCAAACATGAACTTAAGAGTTTTACTCGTAAAATTTGACCGATGACAAAGATCTAATTTGACACCTACAATTTTCACAAAAACATCAGTATTTGACAAATTGCAACAATTACTAACTTGCTGAAGAGCAGCTTCATTAAACTTACCGAATCTTCTGTCTGTGACAAAAAATCTCGGACGAATTTAATCGAATTAGGCACAGTAAAATTTTCTTTGATGAAAACATTCGAAAACACATGTCTGGGTGTTTTGAAGGTGTGTACCCAATCGTGTCCCTTTTTATCATCGTGTAGAACATTCCCATTGAATGGTATAATGCATTTAAACAGGCCGTCAAAGACAACTGTGGAGATAAAATTATACTGTTATATTTTAATGTTGTTATAAACAGAATCAGTTTAATCCGTATAGGTTGTATTTTATATCATTCATACAATATGATTTACTAACTCTCTAACATATTCTGACTAGATAATTCATTTTCTATCACATCGTACATAATTACTTATTGTAAAAGAAAACTGGAAGGATGCATTACATAGGTATTAAAAGTATCAACAAAAGTGAAATTCGAGATAAAATTAGAACACTAAGAATCACTGGATAACTGTAGACCACTGAAAAATCCATAATATAAAGAATCACTGGATAACTGTAGGCCACTGAAAAATCCATAATATAAAGGAGAGAGGTTGTATTCATCGCAAGCCCTTTGTCAATGAAACATGATTTTATTTTCTCCCACATCAATTCAAATATAGATCTATCAGAGTTAGTATTTTTAAAATTATAAAATCTTCTAACGCGAAGATAGCCATCTTTTTACATTGGTTACCGTTTGACTGATTTAGATTTATTATTTGGCTTCGTCTGATACCACTTTCTCAGAAAAAATTATATTTAAAATTGGAGCTCAGCTGATGAGCTTGCTGATTTTGGAGAGAGAGAGAGAGAGAGAGAGAGAGAGAGAGAGAGAGAGAGAGAGAGAGAGAGAGAGAGAGAGAGTAAGTATGAGTGTTATTTGTCAGCCAATAATTTATTTCTCTACTCAAACGATCATGATTTAGACAAACTGCTATTTATATTACACAATTATAATAATTAAAAAACGTCTTTAGAAGGAAATTTTAGGTTGATCGATTTGTTTGTATCAGTTATATATTATTTTTATATTATATAAATTTTATATCAGTTTCAGTAGTCTTATCAAGTAATCACAATATATATGTTCCTCCTTGCTCTTTAGAGATATTATAAACATAATACCAAAGTTATAATGCTCAAGAAGATCGTTTCTGGTAATTAGAACTTCATCAGCTGAGCTCCAATTTAAAATATATATGTATTTTCTTAAGAGAAAGTGGTATCATACAAGGTCAAATAATGAATCTAAAAGTATAGCCGAAATCCGTGTAAGAGTAACCACTGTAGAGAATGTACTTACCCGAATCTTCGGTGTACGTCTTGACTCCCTGTAATTGTCTTCCCTCCATTAGAACTACTTTCTCTCCTGCATTTTGTGTTTTTGTTTCCTCTGTCTCTGAAACCCTGAAATAGACATATTTAGGCCTTTGTTTCTTTAACTGATACTTGAACCAATCATAGATGAGTATTAGTTTTGTAATTAAATACAAGTTTCTCCACTTGTGAAGAAAAGCAGTCACGGGAGTGTTAGATTTACAATGACTATAGTATCAAATAAAAATAAATGAACAATTTAGAAAATGAAATTTCGCATTTTAAACAGATTTTTATGGAAAAACACCAGCTTTGTTTACAACATGGGCGCAGACATTTTGGACACCCAAAGTTGTGCGGAGGGTAAAATGAGCTCAGAGATCTGATTGGTCATTAAATGAAAAAATTAGTTTTGCCATTAATAAGTGAAATTAAGGTGATAAAAAAGATACATGAATATTGGTAGTACTTTGGAAATTATAGGGTTGACGGATGAAAATTGAAAGGGAGGGGTCATATGAGAACAGATATTTTCCTTTGGTGCGGAATACTACGAGTTGTAAACAAGTGAAAATTTGAAGTAGAAATGCAACGGCAACCTATACTTTTGATTGCAAATTTTGTTATCAAAAATATTGATCTTTCAGCACAGGGTACTTATTTGACCCAGATTTAATAAACATGGGAGTGACAGTGACCTGAAGTTTTGTAAATTAGCATTGAGGCCTATGGGAAAATATTTGGTGGTGTCTGTCCTTATGTACGGAATTCTGTAATATAAAGTTTAATATGTGGGATATGCATAATTTTACATGCCATCAAATACTCTTCCCTATATATCATAACTGTAAGACTCAATTGCCGACAATAATGATATATTGTATTGAACATAGTATTATTATAGCGGTTATGTGTGACTATTATAGGACACAAAATTATGCATCTTCAGGATGAATAGGAGACAAAATAAAAAATCTGGCGAACACTGGACTAACAAAGACTCTGGAAATTAAGAGATGGATCAGGTGTCATTTAAAGTGTTGAACTGCGAATCCGCACTCAAATTCAAAATGAAATAAGTGAGGAATAAAACTCCTCACAGTTGGTACAAACAATTCAACAACCTCCATCTAACAGACGTGAATAATTCATTTGTCATATACTTAAAGTTTTCAAAGTAATTAAAAAATATAACTTATTTATGGACGTATATCTAACACAGGCGAAATTGTCCAGATATATAGAAAAACAAAGGGAAAACTTACTTTCCATAACACGTGATCTCTGCTTTAAATGTCCTGAATGGCTGAAACAGACGCTGCCAAAGAAGGCAACCTAAAAATTCAAAATAATACATGTCATTTAAATGATATATTGTATTTAATATGCGCCATTTACATGTAACTACATGTATATAAATTTATTGCCCTGGTTGTAAGGAGACATGAGATTTGCTTACCCGCGTACATGAGGATTTGTTTACCCAAGGTAAATCATATTTCCCCAGGGCGAAGCCTGATGGAAATATGACTTGCTGCGGGAAAAGAAATCCTCATGTCTCCCTACAGCCCAGTGCAATAAATTGTTTATTATATCGAAATACAGAATCAATAAGACTATTCTTCAGCAACCATAACTTTATTTCAATAAAATGAAAATATTAATAACAGGTTAGTTAGTTTGTTTTGTCTTTTTACTACACTTCAATGCGATACCATTCTTATTACAATTTTCCGAGAACGTTGGTGTGAAATTGAAAACACCACGTGTGGATCCAGCAATATGTTTATTTGTGTTGATTCGAATTTTTGCATTTTGCAGTTTATGAGACTTGTCTACCTCAAAATCGTCATTCTAAAAAATAAGAATGATAAGTCTGCAATTATATCTTCTAACTGAGTATCCAACTCTGTAACTGCACTAGAAACAGATGGTTTAGGGTTTGAGACTGTACTCAATACCTTCTTGAATGTGTCGGATATTTGACATTTTTTGAACATCACTTATATGGTGAGAATATGCTTTAAGGGATGTCTCAGTTTTTGTGATCACTAATTTGAATGGTATGCCTGCTACTGATTCCATTTGTGTCTGAAATGGTGATACTGGTTGCTCGAACTTAGTGATATGTATATTTTTGCGACAGCCTGTCAATTTTGGAGATGTAAAACATCATCACAGCGCGGCTGTTCTTTTCTAAAGGAGTTATAATACCACACGTCATCATCAACATAGAACCTGTCTTTAGGACGCTTCCAAAGGTAATTTCGATCTGGATGTAGCTTTCCTAGGTATTTCTCAAATGAAATGACAGTGCAGTTGTTTCCTGAAATATACAATTAAAATACAAAAAGACTCACCTGGAGTTATCATTTGGAGAATATTTGACATTTAAATGTAAACTAAAATATGGCGGCAGATAGGAATTCAGTTATTAATATTGTCCATTCCTGAGGGTAATTATTGACATGATTAGTTAGTGTATGTCCTAATTCTAGGTAATTGTTTAATGTAAATAAACATTGTGTCTAATGTATGTAGATGTGTACACAATTTGGGTGATTTATAAACGTGTACGATATCTTATTTACCTTGAAGTTCGTAGATCCGCCACTCTGTAACAGTTGTGTTGCTGTTCCCTCTATGGTTCTTGTCCACATCGTTCATATGTTGATAATCTAAACGGCGACCTTTGTCATCTGAAGCAATTCTAAAAGTGGTTTTTGTTATGGATCGAAGGTTTTCTTGTCCACGTCGACACAAAGATAGCATTAAATCGAATCTACATTTATGCTGTAGACCTACAGGAGCATCAGTGTTAAAGAGGGGCGTCTCCCCGCTGTATAAACTCTTCAAATCCTGGTCTGATATGGGTGATGGTGATAGACTTTACCGAAGCCCTTGCGCTTTAAGTCTGTGGTAACAGCATTGAACACCTGATCACTGCTTTTAAATTCAACGTCTTTTATAATGTCCATTTCATATTTTCCTTAGTATACCTATTTAGGCTGTATCTTATATTTTGAAGGGCAGATTTCTTGAAATATGACTGGTCACCTTTTTTTGAACCATCATAAAACAATTTGAGAGCTTCGTTTAGTTGAATTGTTCCGTAGGTCAGCTGGTTCCTGAAGGAAATCCCGGAAACACTTCGCTGCAGATTTTGTCGCTTTTTTAGGTATTATCAGAGTCTTTAGTTTATAAAATTTTGTCGATATTATCGGCTTCAGCCAGATGAAATCGTCGTCTGCCTGACATTTCAATTTGAGTTTTGTGTTCGGAACACTTCATAGAGTTGCGTTGCTCGAACGACAACTCTTATCGAATAAGCTGAGGGAGATATGACGGTACGCGAGGGAGACATGAAATGTAGTCTCCCTGATACGTGGCAGCTCTCAACCAATTCCTGACAGTGTTTTATTGATGGGGTATGATAATACTTGCTATTGACTGTGCGAACTAGTAAAAATCTGGAACATTTATTGTCCGATTTACATAAGCCGGCGGGCGGTATAACCTTTAAATTATCATACGGATAATTCTACTAAATTTTCGGTTATGACAAGTTGCACGGGAAAAAACGATTTATTCCTCACTGGATACTCTCTTATGTATGATGACAAGTACGAACGATAATTCTTGTCAGTGAGATTTTAATGGTATCTTTTATTACCTGAAATTTAAACTCTTCTAGGTTAAGAAAGGGTTCACATGACTCCACCGCGCCAGGTTATATGGATTTTACTATACATATACTTACAGTGTTACACAAATGGTGAAGAGTGAAATCGGAGACTGTCTGAAAATCACTTAAAAACAAATACTGTACAGGGGATATAACTTGCGGTGATAATATTCGTTACATTCACTGTAGATAAATCCGTGAATTTAAGAAATAGTGAATAACTTTTAAAGAAACTATGTATATACCTAAAAACTGATGTTAGTATAAGTTAGTACCAATCCGCGAATAAAAAAAAAAAACCACGATACTTTCTGAATAGTGAAAATTACAACCCGTGGAATTAAATCCCTGTACAATTACATTATTTATGTTATGTACAATAAAAGGTAATTAACAGTTGAAATCATGTTATATCTTTAATTTTTATTTATCAGGTTTCTTCAACTATATTGTCCATGAAGTGTCCATTTTCTAGAAATAATCTTTTATCCCTGTTAATTTTACTAATTTTACAAATGATTGTATATATGTAACATTTTAAGCCCCCATCCTCTTTATTGTTTCTAATGATGAGATTTCTAGTAGGTTTATATATAAAAACTTCAGATACCAAAGTGTAAATCAATAGAACGTCCAGGACACAGAGACAAATCCGATAAAAAATGGACAAACACGGACCTCTGGAAACCAAGAGGTGGGATCAGGTGCCATGGAGGAGTAAGCGTCCCCTGTCGACCGGTCACACCAGCCGTGAGTCCACAGTCAAGTCCAGTGAAACACGTGAGGAGTGTATCCTCGCCATATTTGGTACAGACGTCTCAACAACTGCCAACGAAAAGGCAACTCAACATTTCACTTAGTGAAACAGAGTAGTCGCAGACAAGACTATTATACCGACCGTAAAACTTGCGGAACGTTGACATTAAACGCGGTTTTCGATATCCCTGTGTCAATAATTTGTCAGTGAGTAGTTTACCTCTGTATATGAAATCTTCATATGTTGTGCACGCCCTGGCATATCGGATCATTTGTGAAATATATACTCCATATGCGGGTTACTGAGGGATATTACTACTTAAATGTGGAAAATTGACGATGGGAAAGCCGAAATCGTCGCGTTTATCGTATAGCTTCGTTGCTAATTTCCCGTCTGTGTTTATATTAAGTAAAATGTCTAAGTAAGAAGCGTGTCTGCTTGATTCTGTTGTATCTTTAATTTCTAGTTCGCTGGGATATATCGCATTGACATATGTATGAAAATTGTCATTATTAATTGACAAAACGTCGTCGATATATATAAATGTCAAATTAAAAGACACCGCTAGCTTCTTCTTCTTTTGATTCAGCAGTTTCTGAATGAAGTCTGCTTCGTATGAATAAAGGAACAGGTCGGCCAATAAAGGAGCACAATTGGTTCCCATGGGAATGCCGACAGTTTGTTGAAAGACCACGTCTCCGAACATTACAAATATATTGTCTATTAGAAATTCCAGCATGTTTTTTATATCAACTTCAGTATATTTATGTGTAGAATCAGAGTGGTGTTTGACAAAATAAGTATCCTGATAGCCAATAACTAGGTATTTAAATTTTCGGGTATCACCTTTAGTGAAAAAGCAGTTGTCTATGATGCTTAAAAGTCTTTCTTTTAATTTTTTATGTGGAATAGTAGTGTAAAGAGTAGAGAAGTCATAAGTTTTGATACTGTGAATTCGAGAAAAATTGTGTGCCTTCAAATTTTCTAAAAGCTGTTTAGAATTTTTAAGTATCCACATCTGATTTACACCGCTTCTGGAATAAGCAACTGTAGAGTATTGTTGAAGTTTCTCCTTAACGGCTGTCAATATCTTGGTAAGGAGTAAAGATAAAGGTTTGGTAGAACATTTGCTGGATCCTGCTATCTTTATATGTTTTTTCCCCATAGGTACTTAAACGAAAAAATTTCTAATTCTTTCATTATATCAGTATTTCTTTATTGAAGAATTCTGAAAATTTACTTCATGTTGTAAAACACACTGTTTTATCCATTGTTTATATATTGTATAATATATAAATGTAAAACTTATTTTTACCAACATCAAAGTATGATAAAACCTTAAATAAGGATTACCGGATATAGAATATAAAAATCTCAGATAACAAAGTATAAATCTTCAGGATCAGGACCCTTACCAATTTTATATTACATATGGTATAAATACAAATACTGAACTATTTTTTTTCTATCAAAATCTCTTATTTTCGAAACATTTATTAATTTAAGTGCTTCTTGTAGATTAACATCACTTTGAATTGTTTCATGACTTGAATGAAGTTTTTCATAAAAATCTTTCACTTCCGTTATATTTTCTGAAGATAAAAATTACTAAAATGTCATCTGTGTCTATTTATGGCACAACCAAAATAATATGAAATCGCATAAAAATGAGTTAAACCTAGTTTTTCTCAGTTAAACCTAGTTTTCCCCCTGATAATCCAAGTTTTTTTCATAAGAAGATTTAATCAATATCAATTAAATCTGTTTATCAAAGTGCAACACATTTATTTCTTATTTAATTTGTCCAAATTGTTTTGGCACGCATTTTGCATTAATCGAATACAATTTCGGCAAACGGAACTTCTCTTGTCTTTCAGTCACTTCCCCTGGTATATAAAGAGGTGTCGCTGTGCGACATGTGTCAGTTCACCTGAAATTTTTCCACTCTCCCTCCCTCCCCTTACCTTATTTATATTGATATTAATTGAAATTTTATTTTGAATTTGTTACAGCTGTTAACTTTATATATTTTCAGATAATCACCGACTATACAAGGATAGTCACGGCTGTACATTGCTTAGATGTTCAGTGGTTGAGATTGGACTAGATGTCACACCCTTTTGACTCATTCAATTCTGTGAAGTGGCAATTTCGCTCATCAGTTTCATTGAGTGTTGTATATTTATATTTTTGGGGATGCCCATAGGACTCAACTTGGGTACTGGCTCCCATATTTAATCTGAGTACAACCGTGGCCACATATCGCCAATATATATATATATATATATATATATATATATATATATATATATATATATATATATATATATATATATATATATATATATATATATATCTAAAACTCATATTTACATTGTTTTTTTGTTTATTGTCAAACTCGCTCCACCTCAAAAAAGAAGTGAAGTCAGTAGCAGTGCATGGTCTGCTGATTTAAAAGGCAATGGTATGGTATTAGTGTATACCTGGTAATTGATTCAGGTAGATGATTGGATCAATGGTGTGATAAACCACATTAACGGAAAAAAACAGGTTGAACTCAGAAAAGTTGGATTAACTGCACCAAAATCACATTAATATTCATTAATGTGAGTTTAGCACATAAATTCCTATTTTGTTTTAGTTAAACTAGGGTTTTTTCGAGACAAAACTAGGTTTAACTCATTTTTTGTGATTTTGGCGCAGTTTAACCTAGTTTTTCTCAGTTAAAGCTAGTTTTTCGCCAGTTTAACGCACTTTTGTTTTTTTTGGCACAGTTGAACCTAGTTAGATTTTCTTCTGTAATGTTGGTTACTACGAAAAATATGTTAAATTATAAAACATCTCAGATACCAAAGTATAAATCTATAGGACAAGGAACACAGATACAAATCTGGCAAAAATGGACAAACACGGACCTTTGGAAACCAAGAGGTGGAATCAGGTGCCATGGATGAGTAAACATATCATGTCAACTAGTACTACCCGCCGTGAGTCCACAGTCAAGTCCAATGAAATACGTGAGGAACGAATCCTCGTCACAATTGGTACGGACGTCTCAACAACCGCCAGCGAAAAGGCAACTCAACATTTCATCCAGTGAAACAGAGTGATCGCAAAAAAGACTATTATACCTAAAATTTGCGGAACGTTGACATCAAATGCAGGTTTCTATATCCCTGTGTCAATAATTTGTCAGTGAGTAGTTTACCTCTGTATATGAAATATTCATATGTTGAACACGCCCTGGCATATCGAATCGTTTGTGAAATATAAACTCCATATGCGGGTGACTGTAGGATATTACTACTTAAATGTGGGAAATTTACGATGGGAAAGCCGAAATCGTCGCATTTGTCGTATAGCTTAATTGCCAATTTCCCGTCTGTGTCAATAGTAAGTAAACTGTCTAAGTATGAAGCGTGAAAAACTAGAGAAAAACTAGATTTAACTAAGAAAAACTAGTTTGTGATTTTGGCTCTGGGTTTTACTCGAGAGAAAAAATAGATAGGACTTTATGTTTATATCGGCCCGGTTAAACTTATTTTTTCTCAGTTTAACCTTTCGTTTTTCTCCAGTTAAATTGGTTTACTGAAAAATAGGCTTAACAGGAGAATTACTACGTTTGAGCGAGAATACTAGGTTTAACTAACTAATGTGATTTTTGCGTGCCATATCTGTAGTATATTCTAGTGAAATTCCTCATTTTTTATGATGTAATACTCACCATAATACCGGAGGCGGCCGAGCCATCGGAAACGTGTATCCGAGTAGTGTAACATGTCGGTAAAACAGCCATAAGATACGACTATCCCAGAAAAGTCCATAAGTTTGTTACCAGCGTAAGTACCAAGCATATTTATTAACGAAACATTTCCTATTAGAAGACATCAAGAAAATAATCAGACTGTTATAACAATATGTAGAAAAAAATGGATTTTTCTTCAATCATTGAAAGAAGTAAACTTTTGGTAGGAGACTGACAAGGGTGAACATAACTAAGGTATACAGTTACCGTCATAGACTCCGCAGTGACTTTGGTTACATCTCAGGAAATACAGAACTTTTTGTACTTTATATTACCCAGTAAAACATGTCAAAATCCCTTACACTTATTTATAGGATATAAGAAAATTCAGATACTAAAGTATACCAAAAGATACAATTTTTATGATCGCGTTAATAAATCTCGGAAATCTCAGAAATAAGCAAATCTTTTCACACATGTTATAAATCTCAATGAAAAGATTAAGAGGAAAGACGATGTCAATTGATTTCAATAAAGATTTAAATATACCTTTGATGACGTGCAGTGTTGAGTTCAAAACATCTCTACATCCAGTACAGGAACCTACTACACCATTTCCGCTTCCTGTGTAGAAATGCACAGCGCATGGAATATAAGTCAGCTTTCACAAAAGTATATAATAAAGGGTGTAAATATTATAAAGATAATAGCAAAGTTAAAATGCTGAAGACGCTTGTTTCTGTCGATTGGACTCCATCAGTTGAGCTCCAATTTACAATATACAGTCATTGGCCATAAGTATTGTAGCATTCCCATAACGTCATCAGTTTTATAAAACATTGTGGTACTGTCTATCCTCCACGCCCACGTATTCTCAAACAGTAAACACCGGAACATTTTATGTGATGAAACGTTTTGTGTAGTTACAAAAATAGAGTTATTCCCCTTTCTGTAAATAAAAATTGTCGTCTGCCGTTCCATGGCTCCGAAAGGTCACGAACCGACCCCGGCTGTTAAAGAAGATATTGTTAAGCTATCTATCGGTGGTCTTTTAGCTCGAAAAGTTGCAGATTTGTTACAACTTAAGCCAAGAACTGTACAAAAGAGGTTTCGTGAGAGGGAAAGCATACCGAGAAGTGGACGGCCTAGAAAATCGTCTGACAGGTCTGACCGCAGTTTGATTCGGATAGTTAAAAACAATAGGAGGGGAACTTTAAATGATGTGACAACACTTTATAATAACTATGAATAACTATGAGTTATTTCGAAAAATCAGTGAATCGTGAGCGAAAAAGGCTTTTTGCCGGGTTAAAACTTCATTGGACGGTTGCAAAAAAAATTGTACAAATCATATTCAGTGAATGAAACTAAGATAGAAATTTTGGACAGACACAAAAGTTTATTGTATGGTTGAAAAAAATGTGAAATCGGAAACTAAGATACATCCCAGATTGTTTATGTATGGAGATAAAAAATGTGAACGAACCCTTGTGTGAAATGTGCATACATCGGCGATGTTTTGGGGTTGTATTTCCTATTTTGGCGTTGGAACACTCACTTGTGTTGACGAAAATACTGATAAGTATATTTCAATCTTAGTAGTTTTGTAAATTTACCGTGGATTTTACAAGAAGACAACGCTCCATGTCATGTCTCAAGGAGAGCTAATGAGCGGAAAAATATAAACGATATAAGAACTTTACCATGGCCATCTCAAAGCCCCGACCTTAATGTTATAGCAAATGTTTGGAAAACAGTAAAAACACAACTTTCTAAACGTTTGGGAGAGGTTCAAAATAGGACTGACCTCATCAGAGTTGTGAACGATATATGGTCACAGTTACTATTGTGTTATATTCGGAACTTGTATAAGACATTACCTAAGAGAATACGATGTGTAATTAGAGCTAGGGGACAGATCACAAAGTACTTATGTAAGTACCTTCTTTAATTATCAAGATATTACACTTTCACATGTTCCCTCCACCACGGTGTTTTACTTGTAAACGCCAATACTTATGGCCAGGGACTGTATGTATATTTCCTAAAAATAATGTGGTATCATACAAGGCCAAACAACAACTTACAAAATAATTCCATATATACTAGATTCTAAGCCATGACGATGGCAGTGATAGACAAACGGAATTCAATATTCCTTAATTTTTCTTTTGATGACTTCCTTCAGTACATAAATCGTGTTGGATATGATTAAAATTTTATAAATCATAGATGTAAAGCATTAACAGTAGGTGAGGTTATTCCCGCCATGACAGAAATGGGTCACTTGAAAATGCCGAGGAAGGGTCACGTTTTTTCCAAAGGGACATTCTTGTCTGGAATCTGCAATCGTAGACAAACTTTGGTCGCAGATCAGCAACCATTTTTATTACAATATTTCACATAGGGAGAATGATGACAAACAAGTTCAAAGAAATAAAACAACTCACTAAAACCGATACGATATCATACAGTTGATATACTATGTCACACACGGAAATTTACACATTTGCAAGTGAGGAGAATTTTATAGAATCGTGATTTGAAAAGTATAGGGTGTATGCAGAAAACCTTGGACATATGTTAACATATCTAGTAAAACAAACGATGGTCATTCGCATCTAATTCTACATAAGCCTCAAATGTTTTCACTCCTGATGAATGACATAAGAGACTATATAGAGCAGTATTTATTTTTCCTTGAAAGCGACATGAATTATAAACATATTTAAATGCTCAGCTCAACTCAGTCTAAGCCATTATAAATAATTTTGTTTTGTTGTTTGTTGAATCTCTGAAATATTCCAGAGGTTCACATTATAATCCATTTTAAATATTGCCCGCGTAATTATTCATTATCACAATTTTATAAAATTTGTATTTGATTGCATTGCCACTATCCAGAGTACACGCCTCCTGATGACGCTTGTATCGGAATCAACGTGTGCATAGATTTACATTTGTATTGTAGACAAAAGTACCCAAATTTGCATCAAACATCCTAAATTGGTTGACTTAAATAATTAAAAGATAATGAAATAATGAATTATCTGAATATTATTTGTATAATATATACCTGTTGGTATCATAGCGATTGGCATTTTAATCGCCTGTAAATGCGATGACGGATCATTACAATCTATGCCTGCTTTTTCCTGTGCATCGCGCAATAAAACATTCACCACTTCTGCGAAAGATCCATCTCCTCCAAGTATTACTATGCTACAATAAAATGCTATGTTTAGATTTATTGTTTTTGGTACTGTATATGATCTCAAATTATTGTTTTGAGTGACTGTGACTGTAAGTTCCACTTAATTTTCTACACATATATATTAAATCCGATATTTTTCAAATGTTGATTACACGTTAGCATTCACGACACAGTGATGAAAATTGACAAATGTTGCTAAAATTTAAACGTAAATCCTTCCCTCTTCGTATTCCTTTCGATATAGATATCCTAAGTAAACAGGACGTTTATTTGTTTGTTTATTGTTGTTTAACGTCCCACTCAAGAATCTTTCAATCATATGGATACGTTACCAAATGCCGGTTAACGGCTTCAAATTTTGGCCTATTTGGGCACTTACGGCCATTGAGCAGTGAGGGTTCTTTTACGTGCCGACACCTACTGTAACATGGGACCTCGGTTTTTTACTGGACAGGAAACCAAATTGCCTCACGACCTCACGATCAAGAGTCGAGCGCGCTACCAACTGAGTCAGGCCGGCTCCGTAATACAGGAAAAGCTGATACAATTTTATACATTATACCGCTTCAAAAAATTTCATTGGACCATGAACGTCGCATTCAACTACCTAAATTTTTCCAAGGTGAGATTCAGCAGAGCGATATTTAATAAAATTATCACATGCGCACAAATGATACGCATACGGTTCATGGTACTAGTTTGTGGTAATTAGGTGTAACCTCTATTGAGATCACCTAACCGTTTGAATGCCGATTGAAATATGAGTAATGAAACTGACATTTTTTCGATGCAGACTGGAACAAACGCGGGCGGGAGACAAATTTGAATGATTTGATAGTATATCATTGTCGAAAAAGACAGATTTGCTTTGATTGATGGTTAAGATTCAAAATTGACACAAAATAACGGTAAAGCGTAAAGTCGAGTATCGAAGGTAGTTTGTGTTATAAACGTCATGAACTTATTTTTTGCATGAATTAAGTATAAAAACCTCTGCTGATGCAGATTTTGTGTTTTAACTAATTCAATGGATACAATGGGTCAGTATTATATAAGTATAACATTCCTGATCGGGTGGTAGTGGGAATTGTCACCTCGCGGAAATACATTGTCAACCTAGGCGAAACATATGTTATCCACTGAATTAGTTAAAACACACTCACAAAAAACTGCAAAACATCTTTATTTTTATACTTTATTCATGCAAAAAAAAAAGTCATCATGTTCGTAAAATAATCTGCCTTCGATATCCAAACATTTGCTATTTTGAATCTTAATCCTCCATCAAGGCGAGCATGTCTGTTTGGCTGACTTCAGCAAATATATTTGATAAGGATATATCAATTCTATCAAATCATTTCGGTTGTTCTTTCTCTCGGTTCCAGTCTACATCGAGGATATGTCTGTTACATAACTCATAAAGAGGTTTCACCTAATAACCACACAGGAAAAAAAACCGAATCGTACGCGCATCCATTTCTGCGCATATGATATTTCCATTGAATATTACCCTGCTGAATACCACCCTGGAATGACCAAGGTAGTGGCAAATACTCAATGCTTATTGTCCAATGAAATCGCTAGGATTTATGAAGAGGTATAATATGATACAATATAACATTCCTGAGAGGCTGGTAGTGGAAATTGTCACCCCGAGGAATTGCATTGTCAACCGAGTCGAAGCAGAGGTAGACAATGATTTTCATGGGATGACAATTTCCACTACCACCCTCTCAAGAATAATATATTTATATAATGTAATAGTTTTAATCACAATAATGAAGGTCATTAAAACATTTATTGTGTTTTATTTGACCTTTAACCACCAGCCTCTTTGAAATATGTGCGGTAAATTCGGCAGACGAATACCTAGCTTTGTATTTGTAGATGGCATAAATGATTTGAAAAGACAATGTATTAACGTTTTTGTATGTTTTCTTCGTTAACTTAATGTCGGTGTCTCTAAATGTCTAAATACGAAATACAAATGCTTAGCTCTGTAAACTTGCAGAGAAAGTCAAATAATTCCAGATAACTCACCCGTCTACGTCACTGAAGTCATATGAGGAAACAATGTCTATCATGTGTTTCTTTCTTTTAGACACTGAAAACAGAATAAGATTTGGAAGTTCTCGCCGTTTCTTAAACAAAGGTTTTAAACTTGCAGTAACTATTTGAGATCACCTCCTATTTGATGTATGATTATATTTCAACGGACAATTGTCACTAAACTTAGAATTCAATAGATAATTAAATTGCTTGAGTTTTTAAAGTTTAACATTCTACATTTGCTTGTCAAACCTACCAACATGGACTGATATGTACATCAAACTTTCAAAACTAGCTTGAAATGGATATGTTGGTGTTCAATACATAGAAAACGTACTACAACAATTTTGATTCGACTAAATCCGAAATACTCAATTTTGCTTTAGTGTCCTCTGTGTATCATGTGTATATAATTTTGAATGTGTGAGGGGAATACTACTTGATTCCACGATACAACGACTTTATCAAAGTATAAAAAATATCAGATACCAAAGTATAAATCTTCAGAATGCCCAAGATATAGATTAAAATATGGTAAAAATGGACAAACACGTGACCTCTGTAAACCAAGAGGTGGGATCAGGTGCCATGGATGAGTAAGTATCCCCTGTCGACTGCTCACTCCGGTTGCGTCCAAAGTCAAATGAAATACATGCGGAACGAATCCTTGTCACAACTGATACAGGCGTCTCAACAACTGCCAACAAAAAGGCAACTCAGTATTTCAATTAGTGAAACAGAGTAATCGCAAACAAGACTATTATGCCGCAGTAAAATTTGCGGAAATTTGACATCTCTGTGTCAATAATTTGTCAGTTAGTAGTAAACAACTGTATATGAAATGTTCATATGTTGAACACGCCCTGGTATATCGGATCAGTTGTGAAATATAAACTCCATATGCGGGTGACTGTGGGATATTACTACTTAAATTTGGAAAATTGACGATGGGAAAGCCGATTAAACACACACACACACACACACACACACACACACACACACACACACACCATATATATTGCAAGGGTATACAACACAGATACCGTGTTAACCGTCTGCGAGATCAGAAGACAATATGTGGGGAACATTGTTATATATATATATATATATATATATATATATATATATATATATACTTACCAATGACTTCACATTTGATGCTGGCTAGTTTGAATATTGGCGCTACGATATTCTGATAGTCTTTTTCGCTCGTTTTATTTCCTCCAATAGGATTAATAAGAACAAGCAAGGACTTTGGACGTTTTGCCACTGAAATAAATAAATATATTGCAAGGGTATAAAACACAGATACCAAAGTGTTAAGCGTCTGCGAGATCAGAAGACAGTATGTAGAGAAAATTGGAAATAGACGTAACTCTGGAAAATCCAGATTAGGATCTATAAGAGTTAAGTCTCCGTTGATCTGTTACAGACATTGGAAACGATTGAGAAGACCAACGCGTTGGCACACTCGGTATGAATATTTACTACTATTGGACATATTACATGTTACGCTGCCTCTAAAATCTTCAATAACAAAGCAAGTCTGCAGCAACTCAGTTTACCCAAGTTTTCCCAGAACCTTCCGTCTTGTACTTGTTCTACTTATATATGAATTCATTTACGCTCCATGTTGCCATGTTGTGACAGGTGATATCAACATTGTACGCAACAGGGAATTGAGAGATCTTTTATGCAAAGGCTCAACATATAGGGAACCTGTCCCGTTTACATTGCGCCAAAACTTTGAAATAATTATGGACGCATGTGAAGAGTATGCCATACGCCATATATCACGATATATGCTTGAAAAAGGTTCCCACTTGAAGCGAGAAATTAAACAAACTTTTTTTTGAAAACCAAGTTCAATACCTCGTGTTACTCACGGAAGTGCTATAGCTTTGGAAATCTATACGCAAATATTACCCATACCAGACTGCCCCGAGGATGTAGTTCACTAAATTCAAATCTTTATAAAATCAGCCTCAATGCAAATCATCTACGTAGCTGCCGATCCGGAATCAAAAACGATAAGCGGTCGTTAGCTGTTTCAACTACTCAACCCACTAGACCAAAATGCGCATGCCCCATTCTTTTTGCTTCTGGACCAAACCACGCCATTTCCCTCCCACTTTCTATTTCACATACACCCTGTGCAATCTCTTTCTGTAGCACGCATTCTAGATTTCTTGAATTATTGATACATGTGTAAGTTTTTCTTTATGATTAATACATGTGCACTTAGTTGTGATTGTGAGGTATGTAATTATTTCTTTAATTATTGATATATATGTAATGGCTAACATAATGTCTTGTATTTATGGGAGATGACGACTTAAGTTGAGGTAACTTGAGTCAAATTCAATTGTGTTAAGACAATTAATTATGTTTCAGTAAAATTAAAACAAAAGATTATATTCAGACAACTAGGCAATATATATTTCAATATGTATGTTTGATTAAAGAAAAGTAAAACGAGTCTGGATTTGATTTGGAAAATGCAAGACGGTTTAATTTTTTTTTATCAAATTAAGAATTTTATTTATTCCGTGTTCAACAAATGAATATAATATGTAGTTATAACAAATTATATAATTTATTGTTCTGCACTATATACCATATCATAGAACATTATGTCTATGGGCATAATTGATGTAAACATATCTTACATTTATCAATGTTATTTTGTATATCCTTATTCATTCGTTCCCAAACATTCTGATCACCGGATATCTGTACTTTTGATTTTGTCAGTTTGTCGCCATCTTCTTTAATAAACCACAAGTCCAACGCAGATCCACTGAATAAGCGATACATTGACACCACTTCGGATCCAATAATGTCCTCTGTTTTAATTTTTACTGGAAAATATAAATGAACAAAAATCAGGACGGTTTCAATTTAACATATGGAATCAGAACACAGATATGAAATAATTTCTCTCTCAATCACTTTAAAAAACGCGAACAGAAAAAGCATAACTTTATTTTAGAAAATTATTGTTAATGATATTGGAACTGAAAATTGCAGTTATGATTAAAAATAACATTATGTTACTTCTTACCGGAAGTTGACTTTGAAGTGAAAGAGACGCCATCCGTTGTCAGCCGACATTCACATAAATCGCCATCTACTATAACAGAATACACCATAATGACTGCAGTCCAGATCTATGTCTTTACTGCTGAAAAAGTAACAATACTATGATGAGATTACAGTGTTATATAATAGCAACATCAACTAAAATAGAACATTAATTTAAACCAATGAAATGTGTTGAAGATAAGTTTTCATTGGCTATTGCATGACATCAATGTAAAGTCAAATTGAAAAGACATGCAAATTTAAAACGTGATACAATGCAAAAGAAACAATCCAATTGAGACTAAAATAATCTCTTGCAAATGATATCTTACAAACAAGGGAGCTAACTCTTACAAAACGAAACAAATCAAACAAGTTAAGTCTGTCTTAGAAAATACTATTTTAATAATCGTACACAATTTACTTATTTCTTATATGTCTTCTTTAATATAAAGCACGTCCACTGACTTTTTCTCTTGGATTGGTATTGCCTTCTGTTTGATTAATTCTGCTTTAAGGATGACGGATGGTTATTTACCATTAATGTCACCTGACAATTTATTTACCTGCAACGTAATAATATATGATTAACATATCTATTCTTATCAAATACACATTCCAATACACATTCAAAGCATTTCATTTACACAATAAGATTAAAGAAAACATTCTATAAGATTATAATTATTCATAAACTATAAAATTCAATTATATTGAACCATAGACCAAGATTTGAATGTGAGTGTTAGGAATTGTTAAACTTGAGTAAGTGATTTTGTAGATTTTTCAATACTTGTAATGTTTAAAGTGAGTTATATCCATTCTCTTTTGTTTTGACAACATTTTATACGTATAACATCCATGACATCCATCCCCATGTGGTTACTAAATTTGTCGGATATCGAACAAAACTTCAATCCCATGTTGTCTTCCCTTATGACTGAATAAAAATAGTGTTTTGTGCTGGGAGTCGAAATACTTTGGTGGTCTGAGATTGTATATATTTTTAAAAAATAAATTTTGTCCTTCCTTTCTGAATTCCAGAATTTTATATTTTGCTTTGCCATAGTACAAAAGTATCTAAATGTCATGTACGGCTTTCTTTTGTTTTTTGTCTTTTATATAGCTCCTTTGTTCTAGTCTGGATGATTTCAAGTTGTTATGAATCTAGTTCGTAGTTTCTTTCTTTTACTGTTTTCCTATAATGTTTTTATTTTGTTGTCTTGAATTCATGAAGATGTTTGTTTATCCCTTTTCTGCTTCGTGCTACGCGATTCGTCAGTCTTGTTTCCTTTGTAGCACATGTTACTTTCTAAAGTGGTGATGTTAAATCCAAATTGCAACTGATTTCTGTTTTTTTTTTGTTGATTCTTTTATTTGGAATGGTCTTTTCCTTATTTCTAAGTCTGCTAATGGTTTCTCTCTGTCTTTTAGTTTTCAAATGTAATGATGGTCTGTTGATTTCTTAAGTTTTATTCTTGAGTCGCATTATGTAAATGTGTAATGGAATATTTATTTTGATTATCAGATCTTTGTCCATTTCTTGATTTTTCATTGTAGTGATTTTCACCGGTGGAAATATGAATATTTAATTCCAATAGTTTTGTACATTGGTTATAATACGGCTATTTTTCAACCTCTTGATTTCCTGTGCAACAAGTTTGGTCCTATTTGAAATACTAAAAGGATTTATAGTGCTTATATCATGTCCCGATAACTTGCACAATTCTGCATGGTTTATTTTTCTTTTTCCAACTGCTTTCTTAATGAATGAATGAAACGTTAATACCCGGTAGATTATTCAATTTTAAAATATGATTTACCTGCACCTACACGAGAAGCTTAGAAAAATAAAAAAATATATATTCAGTTATTGTGAGGAATAAAATGCAAAGGGACATAAAACAGTTCATACTAAGTTAAGAAAAGTATTACAAAACAACATACCAAGTTTGAAATTAAGAGTACTTACAAAAACGATATACCAAATTTGAAATGAAGCAGTAATTACAAAAAATAACAAGTATGGAATGAATCACTACAAAAAAAATGTACCAGGTTTGGGGTGAAGTAGTACAAAAACAACATACCAAGTTTAGTCACATATTGTACAAACGTAATTAATTAATACTGATATAATATTAATTCATACAAATTCCCCATCTTGTGTGTATATACACAGTGGATATGGAAATTACATCTTCTGCAGTTGTTCCTGTTTTCATTGGAACAGAACTGACAGAGGGTGTGGGTGAAGGAGATTGAGTACTATAGTTGTGGACATATCCTCAAACATGGGAGATTCAATACTGCTCGGTGTTAAAATGTCTTTGGTAGATACAGTGGTGGTGTTTACTGTTCTAGCATGACTCGCATGGACAATAAACACTTCACAACCACAGAAAGGGACATCTAAGGAATAAAGCAGATGTCAATGTCTGTTTCTACAAGATTGTCTGGGCATTTTAATAGTTTATTGTTATAATGTCAAAACTGGGAATGAATAGACCCTCTAACGGGTCTGATATACTCATGGAATAGTTTTCTTAGTTCAGTATGTTAATATTGTATTTTAATCAAATTATTTATATACGATTCATTCTACCTCAAAAGTAAAATTACTGACCCTAGGGATTTTAAGAACCCTTTGGGTAAGGGTACAGATAATTTTAATTTCTTTGTCCCCATTGATAATAAAGAAACAGTAAATGAATATGTGTTAAAGCTATAATAAACGATTTCTTTTTGTTAGAACTATGTTTTTTGCAACACTGAATATATGGTGACCTGTTGTTTGTAATGGTGAAGGAGAGTACCCGGATACAATCTACCCAGAAATATACCAATAACCTATCACAAGTCAACTGAAAAACATCCATAAAAGCAGCTTAGGTTCCAGCTTGAGTCGAAGCCATCACGTGAGAGACTTCATTGTTTATAGTGCAGTGCTCTTAGAGCCCCCAATAATTAATACAGAACCTGTACAAATTTATGTCTAGATCAAAAGTAATCCATGTAAGACTTATTATATGTTGTAAATACATAAAATGAAATCAATTGTTTCGACTCAGGAGTGCATTCGAAAGCAAACTAAGAATATTTGTAAAATACACGCGTAAATCAAATTGTGAAATATAAATCTCTACCCTCCCCCCGTGACTGATCATACTGCTAGGAGACATGTAATATAAAATCGCAGATACCAAAGTCAGTCCACAGTCAAATTTAAATTAAATAAGTGAAGAACAAATCCTCGTCACAATTGGTGCAGATGACTCAACAATCGCTATCGAACAGTTAACACAACATTTCATTTATTGATACATTGCAAACATAGTGAGATATTACTTACACTGATTTTAAATTATTAAATACATTTGTTCTCTGCTTACCGTGTTGCAGATCATTTATTTATTTTCAGATGGGTAAAGTTTGTATCTTCTTATGTATTAATGCTAATGTATTGATTGTAGTAATTATTTTATGGTGGTAAACAAGTATTGGCTTTAAAATTGTATAAAATGTTAAAATTTTCACATCTGCTATTTACTCATGCCAAGGAAAGTGTGGATCTTTAACTTGCCAGTCCTAATGGGATAATGAACTTCTATTTTAAATCTGACTTGAAAGACACACGACTTTCCTTATAATGCGACGTAACCTATGGCCCAATACCATCATGTTATCGATAAACTTAGAAACATTTATATACGACCTACACAGGTAGAATATCAACTTATGGTAACAATTTCTAACTTTTGAAGTATAAATGAAACTTGCTTGGTTAATAATAATAATTTGCAAGTTTAATGTTCAAGTACCAGATATAAATATCAAAACAAAGATATCTGCAGGTCACTTACCTTTGAATTCAGGACGATTGGGAAAGGCAAAAATATAAGTAGTTCAAATAATTGACGTTCATAATTTCATTTTGTTTTGGTAAACGGTATTATCACCATGTTTAAGACGAAGCAAATATATAGGAGAGCTGGATAATGATATTTTCGGCGTACTAGTTGAATAACGCTGTAACGATTAACTGATATGTCTAGACTTACACGGCTACTACACGAATACGTCTTTTCTCACAATATAAATTTACATTCATACAAGGCTATTTGTAAAAAAGTCATTATAAATACAGGTATATACAGGTAAATTTTCTAAGTGACTAAAGGTACATTAACATGTGTGTTGGTTCATACTCTGTTTAACAGCTGTAAGACATATGATCTCTATAGCCTTAAGGCACATCATGACGAGGAACTGTTACTAGTTAGTAAATAAGGAAGAATACGAGTCTAAGCTATGAGATGAATATCAATCTACATAACCAAAACAGAACATTGAACGACCAAGATCGAAGCCAAGTTAAGTTTTAATCGTATTCAACGCGTTCATTTGAATAGTGAAGATGTTTAGAGGACGGGTTTAAGCTACACGACGATGTTTTATCTGAATGTATCCATTTTATTTGTCATTTTAGAAAACATTCATGAAATATTAAATCGTATATGCCATTGTAAAGGCAATAAGTTAATATACAATATGACATTGGTCAAACATTTTGCATAACGGGTCAGCCGAGCGCATAACATCTCACGGTCACTCATTCAGATGCACCCAGGAAAATAATGTCCGGTCCAGTGTCGTTTGCATATACACAAATAGAAAGGGTCAATTAATCTTTTGCAAACGTTTAATTGTCTAAATGGATTTCTTAGGCAATTTTCACAAAAATGTAGGAATTTAAAACTTGTCATGTTTGTGTATAACTCTATTTTGTTATTGTACATCAATCTAAGTAGTAAAAATAAAACATTTTATAATCTTGTGATTACTTGAATTTGTAACTTTTTTATTCCTGTAATTATTGGAAACATAGTATTTCTCCTTAGCTAATCGATCTGTCTCATCAACCAATGATAAACCAGCAACTCTTCTGTAAATCAATGACTTAGACCAGTCTAAATTTGTCTAGAGGTGAAAGAGTTAATATGTAATGTGCGTGAACAATCATACGTATTATCTATGTCTTTACTAGTGTTAAAATAAAAACTGCATAAGTGGTAGGGGTGAACACTGATAGCCTCGGTCAAGTAGTTTTGACTCTGCTATAAGCACAGGTACAAGAGACAGGTAACTGAAATATATGTGTATATACAAATCAGGTAAACTGTCAAGGTAATATTTAATCAAACCCGTGAGTCAAAACTAAAAAGTCGAAACTGCAAACTAGGCTCAAACAGAGAGTACAAAAGAACGGACGAAGAAGTATACAGTTTCGTATTCTATAAAATATACCGAAGATGCATATGCAAACGTTTCGGAGCAAAAGACACTTAAAATCTTTTAATTAAAAGATTATGCTTGTTTCCACAAATCTATTATAAGAGAAATAGTTACTCATCCAATAATGTGCCAGCTGAACATATTGCTAGAGTGCATGAAGGCATGAAAATATTTGGACAATTATGAATCCAGATCATATTTGTTCACCCGTGATTTTACCTTCAAGAACATAAATGACTTCCTTCATTCATCAGTCAATGTCGTTTTTTAAATGTTAGATCACATGATAACAGGAATCTGTCACGACTTTCCTATCATATCAGATTTATTATAAAAGTTACTATATTCTACTCTTTATATATATATATATATATATATATATATATATATATATATATATATATATATATATATATATATATATATGCTATAGAATACAGAATAGGGAATGCAATGCTATAAATAAATTACAATATATGGGTTATAACAAATCTTAGTTTTCCTGTAATGTGATTATTTTATTTCAGTTAAGGCCAATGTATCTTCTCTAAATAACTGAAACTCATTCCCAATTCTCAAGGTGTGTAACATAACTCAGTATAAACAAGAGAGAGAGAGAGAGAGAGAGAGAGAGAGAGAGAGAGAGAGAGAGAGAGAGAGAGAGAGAGAGAGAAAGAGAGAGAGAGAGAGATCCAGTTAAAGAAATTTTATAACATGCAGTAGAATTATAAAAGGTTAAAAGAAACCTGTAGATAAACATTATATATACGCCAATTTTTAAACGTAAAATAAGATCTTAAATTGTACTCACCGAAAAAGTGCAAATTAGATGGAATAAAACAAAAACAACATTATCCAAATACACGTGACATGGAATAAGTTATAATCTCCTATTCCAGTAACACAGGGAAATGGAGTTCTTTACACCAAAACCACGACTACAGAATGTCAGAAATGAAAAAAAAAAATATTTTTTTAATTCGACCCTGTGATTTTGTTTTATTTATTCAAGTACTTTGTGAATCATTTTACTATATCTGGATAAACGCACAGTAATGAAGTAGCCGTGTTATCCTCTTTCTGTCTACGTTTAACTGGATAAAGATTAACTTATACAAACTAGATTCAACTCATTAATATGATTTACAATACAAAAGTTGTGATTTTATAAAAAGGTCAATACAGTACAAGTAGTGTCAAAGAAGATAGATTTAAATGTATTGGCAAATTCATTTTAGAGTACCCACTGTAAAGTAGATACCTCATTTATAAAACACAGTTATAGATTGATTGAAAGCCGTCACGTGTCAGGGAGAGGACACTTCATATCTCCCTCACGTGTATCATTTTTCCCTCGCGTGCGTCTTGTCTATCTCATGCGAAAAGCCTTTTAGTTTATTTGACAGTCTTTTTTAATTTGGTTCTGTATTTCGGTATAATAAACAAATTATGCCCTTGTTGTAGGTTAACATGAAGATTTGTTTACCCGCAAAAAATTCATATTCTGTTCGGGCTTCGCTTCGGGAACTCATTCCCAATTCTCAAGGTGTGTAGACAGAGAGAGATAACAAACTGTAATCCTGTTAAAGTAATTTCATAACATGCAGTAGAATTATAAAAGGTTAAAATATGCCTGTAGATAAAAATATTATATATGTCAAATTTAAAATGTAAAATAAGATCTTGAATTATACTCACAGAAAAAGTAGAAATTAGATGGAATAGAACAAACACAACATGATCCAAATTCACTTGACAGTGAATAAGTTATATTCTCCTAACCCAGTAACACAGAAAAAGGTAGAGTTCATTAAATAAAAACCACGACTACAGAGTCCGACTGACAGAAATGGAAAAACATGTTTCATGAAACCGATTGATTAAATTCGGCGTTGTGAATTTTTATTTATTCAAATACTTTGTGAATCATTTTAATATTTCTGGATACACGTACAGTAATGAAATAGCTGTGTTATTTTCTTTCTCTCTACGTTTAAGTGGAGAAATCGAAATTTAGATAATAAACTAGGTTCAACTCATAATATTATTGACAATACAAAATTTGTGATTTTATAAAAAGCTAAAAACGGTCGTTTCTGCCAATAGGACTTCATCAGTTGTGCATGATTTTAAGATAAATGTATACTTCTGACAAAAGTAGTGTCATAAAAGGTCATATGTTAAATTTAAATGCATTGACAAATCCATCTAAGAGTACCCACTGTAAAATGAATACCTTTGTCTTGAATAAACGTTGGTAAAATCTGAGGGAAATATTACTTTATTATTATACCTCATTAATAAAACACAGTTATAGATTAGTTGAGAGCCGTCACGTGTCAGGGAGAGGACACTTCATATCTCCCTCACGTGTATTATTTTTCCCTCGCGTGCGTCTTGTCTATCTCATGCGAAAAAACCTTGTAATTTATTTTACAGTATTTTTTAATTTGGTTCTGTACTTCGGTATAATAAACAAATTATGCCCTTGTTGTAGGGTAACATAAAGATTTGTTTACCCGCATAAAATTCATATTCCGTTCGGGCTTCGCCTCGGGAACTCATTTCCAATTCTCAAGGTGTGTAACATAACTGAGTATAAAAACGGCAGAGAGAGAGATAACAAACTGTAATCCTGTTAAAGAAATTTTATAACATGCAGTAGAATTATAAAAGGTTAAAATATGCCTGTAGATAAAAATATTATATATGTCAAATTTAAAATGTAAAAAAAGATCTTGAATTATACTTACAGAAAAAGTACAAATTAGATGGAATAGAACAAACACAACATGATCCAAATTCACTTGACAGTGAATAAGTTATAATCTCCTAACCCAGTAACACAGAAAAAGGTAGAGTTCATTAAATAAAAACCACGACTACAGAGTCCGACTGAGAGAAATGGAAAAACATATTTTCATGAAACCGATTGATTTAATTCGGCGTTGTGAATTTTTATTTCTTCAAATACTTTGTGAATCATCTTAATATTTCTGGATACACGTACCGTAATGAAATAGCTGTGTTATTTTCTTTCTCTCTATGTTTAACTGGAGATATCAAACTTTAAATAATAAACTAGGTTCAACTCAATAATATTATGCCAATAGGACTTCGTCAGTTGTGCTCGATTTTGAGATAAATGTATACTTCTGACAAAAGTAGTGTCATAGAAGGTCATATGGTAAATTTAATTGCATTGACAAATCCATCTAAGAGTACCCACTGTAAAATGAATATCCTAGTTTTGAATAAACGGTGGTAATATCTGAGGGAAATATCACTTTATTATCATAGCTCATTAATAAAACACAGTCATGGATTAGTTGAGAGCCGTCACGTGTCAGGGAGACTACACTTCATGTCTACCTCGCGTGCGTCATATTTTTCTCATGTGCGTCATGTCTCCTTCCTTAGCAGCTTTTTGACAGTCTTTATTGATTCTGTATTTCGGTATAGCAAACAAATTATTGCATTGTTGTAGGGGGACATAAGGATTTGTTTACCCGTGGAAATTCGTTTTCCCTCGGGCTCCCCCTCGGGAAATATGGCGACTTAGGTAAAGAAATCCTCAGATTTTAGTTCGTCTTTATATATCCAGTTCCCATACGTGGTTGATTAAGTCTCATATATTAGGAGTTATCTTATTGGAGACGTACTGCACTATTTTTCAACATAATATCCTTCATTGTCATTTTGCTAGCGGTATTCAAAAGCCTCAAGGCCACTTTTAAAGACGTCCCTTTCTTGACTGTCCAGAATATTCTCCACTGCATATAAAAATTTCAGATACCAAAGTATAAATCAATAGAATGTCCAGGACATAGATACAAATCCGGTGAAAATGAACAAACACGGACCTCTGGAAACCAAGAGGTGGGATCAGGTGCCATGGAGGAGTATGCATCCCCTGTCGACCGGTCACACCCGCCGTGAGTCCACATTCAAGTCCAATGAAACAAGTGAGGAGTGTATCCTCGTCACAATTGGTACAGACGTCTCAACAACCGCCAAAGAAAAGGCAACTCAACATTTAACTTAGTGAAACAGAGTAGTCGCACCGTAAAATTTACGGAACGTTGACATTAAACGCGGTTTTCGATATCCCTGTGTCAATAATTTGTCAGTGAGTAGTTTTCCTCTGTATATGAAATTTTCATATGTTGTGCACGCCCTGGCATATCAGACCATTTGTGAAATATAAACTCCATATGCGGGTGACTGAGGGATATTACTACTTAAATGTGGAAAATTTACGATGGGAAAGCCGAAATCGTCGCGTTTATCGTATAGCTTAGTTGCTAATTTCCCGTCTGTTTTATATTAAGTAAAATGTCTAAGTATGAAGCGTGTGTTCTTGATTCTGTTGTATCTTTAATTTCTAGTTCGCTGGGATATATGGCATTGACATATGTATGAAAATTGTCATTATTAATTGACAAAACGTCGTCGAAATATCTAAGCCTTCAAGGTCGGGGGTTATCCTGAAGACTCTGCTTGGAACGCCTTATTTCTGCCACCCACCCGTTTACAGTGACATGTGAAGGTACATCCCAGTGCTGCTACCATGTCAGATAAATAGCCCTAGGTGCGGCACGAGACCTTTCTTGAATAAATATTGAATCATATAGGCAATGTTATCCATTTGCGATATTCACTTCACCTGTTTACTTTTGAGATTAATCTGTCCGACAAAAAAATGACCACATTTACACCATTCGTTGGTTCGTTCATTGTTGTTTAACGTCCCACTCAAGAATCTTTCACTCATATGGAGACGTCACCAAATGCCGGTGAAGGGCTTCAAATTTTGGCCTATGTTTGGCATTTACGGCCATTGAGCAGTGAGGGTTCTTTAACGTGCCGACACCTACTGCGACACTGGACCTCGATCTTTACTGTCTCATCCGAAGGACAGGAAGCCAATCTGCCGCCGACTGAGTCACGATCTCACGATTCAGAGTCGAGCGCGCTACCCACTAAAGGTCAAAGCTAGCATTATCATTTGATTAAAAGCTTCTGAATGATGCTTAATATTCATAAAGGAACAGGCAGGATAATAAAGGGGCACAATTGGAATGTCGACGTTTTGATAAAACACCTATTACCCAAAAGTACATATCTATTGTCTATTAAGAAATTCCAGCATATTTTTATATCAGCTTTAGTATGATTTAATTACTTATATAACTGTGTGAGGCAAATGTTTGCCAAACGTAATTTCAAGCACAAACAAGCAAAGCTACAGACTTACATTATCATCATATTATTTGCATGGAGATAAAAGGGCATTAGCTGTGTTTTTCAAAACAAAAAATACTTTTCCTTTTTTACTACCTAGATGGATATTTAATCACAAAAGAAAGATATTCATAAGCATAACACTTTATAAATTCCTATATATTTTGTGAAAATTACTAGATAAACTCAGCTTTGGCACTTTTACAATTGCAATTGATTAATTCAGCCTTACTATTTGTATATAAATACCACACTGGACCTGACATTATTTTCACAAAATATATAGGACTATAAGATTTTATGTCTGTGTATAGTTCTTGATTCGTTATTGTACATCAAGTATAGGTAGTAAAACTAAAAAAATCAAACTAATATTTTTGGTAAACACAGTTAATTCCCGTTTAAAGTACGATGTCATTCATTTACTGTGTTGTCAGCATAAAGTACTGCTACATAGTCAGCGATATCAGTGATATTCCGAAACAAAAAAAAATCAAATTTTCTACATTTAAACAATGATTTCAATCCTTAACCCACATTACATATATTCACTTCCATTCTATCATATAATATTTCGCAATTAACGACATATTAATATATTTAAGAATAACAAGGTTCTTAGTCGTATGTTGTATTTTATCATATCTGACAAAAAAAAAAAAAAAAAAAAAAAAAAAAAAAAAAAAAAAACCGCTATATTTCTCATTTCGTTAGGATTCATTTCCATAACTTGATGAGGTTTGAAATACACATGATCTGTTTAAATGTTATAGAAACAATATAAATGATGTTTATATAGTTTGATTACACACTAAGCATTAAACACATGTCAACAGGTTCACATGTAGAACTATCTTCTTGATCAGGCTGTCACAGATAACTGGTGAAAACTGGAACAACTTTTTGGTGAAGCCTGAAATAAATAAATAAATAAATAAATAATAATAATAATAATAATAATAATAATAATAATAATAATAATAATAATAATATTAATAATAATAATAATAGTTCAGACTATCATTACTAAATGTAATAGTATTGAGATAAAGGACAACATTATGTAGTATGTACATTTGTAGCCATGACATATGTTGCTAGTATAGAAATAACGGACTTATTCCATATTATATGTTCCTAGTGTGGCTATAAAGAACGTAATCAAGACAATATTCTTCAGATGATTATGATTTATATTGGTTCAATATTATTCTATAGTTTCACATGACTTAAGTCATGGTTAGTTGAGAAAAATGTTGCGTATGAATTAAAACGTATTTTTCGAGTGACATTCCATATATTGTAATACACACATAGAAAATAAGAAAATACGCAAAGTAATTACATGTTTCTTCTTACACTTTTCGATATGATAGCCAAAACAGACAAAAGCACAATCAATCTATTTGATATAGAAAACAACTTCCATAAGGCGGTTATTTAAAAAATTTGGTTCAATTGACTTTTAGGAAATGCATGCATGTTGCATATATATTACAATTGCCTAAATACATGAAACATGAAAATCGACTTAAAAGGGGAATGCCTTCCATAAGCGATGATCTAACAATTTCTAATAGACAACGTCTTCGTGGTTTTTGCGGGAAAATATTTCCAACAAATTGTCAGCATTCCAATGGGTACCAGTTGTGCACCTCTCTTGGCCGACATATTTTTGTATTAATATGAAGCGGAATTTACAAGTCCCTGCTCTCCAAAGAAAACAAACAGTTAGCATCTGGTTTCAATTTTACGTACAGGCATATCGACGACGTTCTGCCTATAAATAATTCAGAATTTCATAATTACCTCGGCCAGATGTATTCTGTGGAGCTAGAGATCAATGAGATGACCGAAAGCAACACATCTGCTTCTTACTTAGATTTACTCCTGTCGATTGGAAAGGACGGTCAACTTCACACCTCCCTTTATGACAAACGAGACGATTTCAATTTCCATATCACAAACTTCCCGTTTCTAAGTAGTAATATTCCATCTTTTCCTGCCTATGGCGTTTTCATTTCACAACCTATTATTATGCCAGGGCACACTCTTCTTATGAATGAGAGCGAGGCGGCTTGCCAATAAACGTCTTACACAGGATTACATTGTTGAACGCTTGACATCGTCGTTTAAGAAGTTTTATGGTCGATACGGGGATCATGTTAAACTAGGCTTGTTGAAGTCCCCCTCTCAGGAATATTAGATAGTATTCTGGAGGAAGACTCCTTTTCGCAAATCGTGCTTTTCACCGAACCACAAGCACTAACACTAACAACGATTATAGGGCACAGACACCATAATAGATTAAATGACCACGTTGGTGAGATAAAAATGATAAAAATGAAACTATTTTGATTTCTTACATAATTTGGATCTCCAGTTTGTCTATTGAGTGGATTTCACCATCTATCAAAATTATATGTTTCAACATATCCAGTTCTGTCCCTTGAGATTTAGTATAATCGTTCACTCGAATTTTGATTTCCCGAGCATTGACATTGAAAAGAAGTCATCGTCTCCCTGCAATTACAAACAAACGATTCAATGTACCTGTAAAATGTTAAATTCCTAAGATTTGAAATATTGTTGAAAGAACTTTTCGGGAAAAAGGAATAAGAAGAAAACAATTGTTGTAAGTTATTAATTCTTATTGCTCTTGGTAAAGTAAATTTGACATTGTTTCAGCATGTATGTTGATCGTAAAATAAGTCGTTAGATTTGGATATCAATGACATAAGATACGAAGAAACAAAATTAGTGACCGTTGTCCAATATGCATTAAGAAGTATTACTAGTAGAACTGGAACCAAGAAATGGGTCTACGGTAACATCCAAAACCTTCAAATCAGAGCATTTGACAAATGATAGTTACTAACTCTAACTAGACTTTATCAAAATGCTTTATTTAACATACCGAATCTTCTGATTGAGATATAATATCTCGGAAAATTTTCATCGAATCAGGAACATTCATTCTTTCATTGAACATGACAGACGAAAACACGTGTCCGGGTGTTTTGAAGGTGTGCACCCAGTCGTGTCCTTTTTTGTCATCATTAAGGAGATTCCCATCGATGGACATAATGCATTTAAATAAGCCTTCAAAGACAACTGTTAAGATAAAAACAGATGTTGCTACTGTTGGTAGTTGATAACAAGGTAAAATCACATTTATGTATGGCACGCCAAAATCACATTAATGAGTTAAACCTAGTTTTTCTCAGATAAAATTAGTTTTTTCTCCAGTTAATGTGGGTTACGAGTTAAGCCTATTTTTTCTCCATTTAATCCTAAATTTTCCCGTATCCCAAATTAACTGGAGAAAATCTACGTGTAACTACGGAAAACTGGGTTTAACTGCACCAAATACTCATTAATGTGATTATTGCGCAGTTAAATCTAGTTTTTCTCAGTTAAACTATTTTTTCTCCAGAAGGTTTAACTTATTTTTGTGATTTTGGCGCAGTTGAATTGAGTTTTTCTCAGTTAAACCTAGATTTTTTTCAGTTAATTTTGGTTACTGAGAAAATATAAGTTTAACTGAAGAACAACTAGGTTTAACTGAGAAAATCTAGGTTTAACTTACGACGCTCGCCGAAATTACAATAATGATTTAGTCCTAGTTTTTCTCGAAATAAACCTAGTTTTTCTCAGTTAATGTAGGTTACGAGTTCAACCTAGTTTTTCTCCAATTAATCCTAGTTTTTCTCGTAACCCACATTAACCAGAGAAAAACTACATTTATCTAAGAAAAACTAGATTTAACTAGAGAAAAACTGCTTTAACTGAGAAAAAACTAGGTTTAAATTATTTTAACGTGCCATAAAATGAGCATAAACATATATTTCTCACATATCAATTCAGAGAGAGAGAGAGAGAGAGAGAGAGAGAGAGAGAGAGAGAGAGAGAGAGAGAGAGAGAGAGAGGATTTCAGTCAATCATCTATTGTTTTGTGTATAAGTCGTTATCTTTACTCTATTTAGGGAAAAAAACGAAATTATATTAGTAGGAGACTATAGTTGAAGATACATAATTTGCTCATAATTGTTATGTGGATAGTTTTGTTATATTTTACTATTTATGACCTGGAGTGAACTCTAGAAATGAATTATTTTGCTCATTAGGAAATCAAATTACCCGAGTCGTCGGTGTACGTCTTGACTCCCTGTAATTTTCTGCCCTCGATTAGAACTTCTTTCTCGCCTTCATTTTGTGTTGCTGTTTCCTCTGTCTCTGATACCCTGATATATACATATTTTTGCAATAGTTTCTCTGAGTTATACAGAAACTAATCATACTTGAGTATTGGTATAATAATTTGATTCTGTATCTATTATTTTTAATAAAAACAGTGAAGGGATTGTTAAATAGTCAGTGCTCATGTCATATCGAGAGAGTGAACATAACAATTATAAAAATGAAATTTCGTACTATTTAACAAACCTTTGTATATCACTTTATATGCTACATGGGGCTGTCCTTCACACACACACACACACACACACACACACACACACAGACACACAGACACACACACACACACACACATATATATATATATATATATATATATATATATATATATATATATATATATATATATATATATATATATATCTGCAAACCCCCAAATAACACTAATATGTTAAATCTAGTTTTTCTCGAAATTAGAATTTACTGTTGTGAAAACTAAGTTTAACTGAGAAAAACTAGGTTTAGCTTGTTTAGGTGATTTTGGCATGGTATATGTAATTGCAATGAGAGGATTAATTAAATCTAGGATTTTTATACATTTGAATTGTTCTAATTTTATTTTGCATATATTTAAAGTTTTCGCACTACTTCAAAATACCTTGGCTATTTAAGGGCGTAAATCAAACATAAGCTAAATGTTAAGAAATACAGAGAGACAAGTGAACACTTACTTTCCATAAAACGTGATCTCTGCTTTAAAGGTCCTGAACGGCTGAAATAGACGCTGCCAAAGCATGCAAGCTAGAATTCAAAATGACACGTTAAGTCATTCAAATGATAAAATGTATGAAGTATGCGCAATTTACATGTTTTTTTTCCTATTGTCCGATGTACTTGTAAAATATCTTGTAAAATATAAAATCACAGATATAAAAGTATCAAATAAAAGGTATTCATGAGACAATAAACAAATTAGGTGAAAACTGAGCACACATGGACTTCTGAAAGTCTAGAGTTGGATTTGGCTGTTAAGTAATATCATAAAAATATTACATTCATGAAGAGGGTGATCTTGGATATTTTCACCTCGAGGAAGCATTGTTGACTCCTTGTGTAGTTTATGTATCCGTTCGTTGATTTCTATTATTGATTTTCTTTTGGGTATCTTGTACGTAGCTTGTTATATGCTTAAAATATATCTTCTTTTGCTATGTTCTATATGTTATTGAATAAATGCAAAATTTTGTACTTCTTAGCATGGTAGTTAATACGCGTATCTTTTTATTTCATTTGTAAACCTAATAAACATAAATCATATAGGGAATGGTACAACATGTTATAATTTTCTCGCATTCTAAATCATGAATTGAACAACACAGAAAATATTATAGAATATGTATTGAAAATGGTATATCTGTCCGACAAACATTGTGTTAATTGTTTCCTCACAAAATAATTCTTAATTTGGCTGAAACAGTTGTATTGAAGCATTGACACTTAACATAATGATGATATGTCGATAAACGTAGCGATACTTATTTTGCTGCATCTGTTAAATTGTTTATAGCGAGTTTTATACACTTGTTTACTGGCAAATTTATTATACCTAATAATATTAATATTTCCGGACGTGGATCCGTTATAAACTTGCTATTGTCAGAAAGCCAGTAAAGAAGCGTTTTATCATACAGAAAACATGATCAATTCTCAGTCGTCGAAAATATTTTCGTAAATAGACCGACAGGAGAACCTGCCTTCACAGCAGTAGCCAAGTCTAATCTGTTATAGAATCATTTGGATGTCTCATAGACGAGTGCATAAAAACACTGTTAACTACAAAAGCACAAATCATTATGTTTACACACCCAGTTAATAATTATTGAAACTATTAACTGGTTAGTAGTTCTCAAAACTCTTAACCGGTCAAAAGTCCTTTTTCTGACAAACTTTTAAAAGAAGTAAATTTATTAATTTATAATTTTATTCAGAAAGTCCGAGTACAGTAAGGTAAACTAGGATCTCATCGAACATTTCTAAAATATCTGATGATATTGGTCTTATATTGGTCACACTTGACATAACTGAAAAATGACGTCTGGTACATTGAACAAGGTTACTAAAATGACATTTTGTCTATTGTCCTATCTGGTAAATCTCGATAAAAATCCTAACATATTTTTTTATATTATTTAACATTTCAATACTCACCATAATAGCGGATTCGACCGAGCCATCGGAATTTTGTATCCGAGTAGTGTAATGTATCGGCAAAAGAGCCATATGCGAAACCAATCCCAGCATAGTTTATAAGTTTGCCGTCAGCGTAAGCGCCAAGCATATTTATCAAAGAAACATTTCCTATAAAATCAAATAAGGACAGATACTGACATCAGTACAACAACAACTGCAACAAACATGCTACCATTTGAGGACAGGGATACAATAATTTCAAACGTTGGGAGGACATTTGTCCCTAAGTGTATAGATTTAGGTTTACACGTATAGTGACCGTCATATATCCCACAGTTCACAATAAATACTGGATTTATGGTCGTCATATTACCCAGCAAAGCATGTCAAAATACCCTACAATTATATATATATATATATATATGATTAATTTAAAATAAAATGTAAATTATACTCTGAATTTTTGAAACATCAAGAAAAATGATGCTAGGAAAGAGAGCGTCAATTAACTCCAATTAAAACTGTAACAAACCTTTGATAACATGCAGAGTTGAGTTCAAAATATCTTTACATCCTGTACAGGAACCTGCTACACAATTTCCGCTTCCTGTACAGAAATACAAAAGCATGAAATACTAGCCAGTTGTTTACAATTAAATATCATAAACATCAAACCAATATTTTAATGCTCCAGACGATCGTTTCTGTCAATTAATCTTCATCAGTTGAGCTCTAATTTTAAACAGATTTCCTAAAGAGAAAGTGGTGTCAGACAAGGCCAAAATAATAAATCTAAACTAAACGTACAGTCAAAATACATCAAAGAGTAACCATTGTGAAAAGATGGCTATCTTAGCTTTAGAATTTAGAATTTATATAGTGTGAAATATTACTTTAGTATAAGATTATCAACTGCTACCGAAATACCAGATACTAGGTTTATGTATAATCCCAGTGACTTAAACGGTCCACCAGCAGTGACATCGACCTAGTGGTTATAAATATTATAAACATAATACCAAATTTATAATGCTCAAGACGACCATCTCTGGCTCCAGTTTTAAACAGATTTCTTAAAGAGAACGTGGTGTCAGACAAAATAAAAATAATAAATCTAAAACGTATAGCCAAAATCCGTCAAAGAGAACCACTATAAAAAGATGGTTATCTTAACTTTAAAATTTTAAATAGTGCTATCAGTGCGAAATATTACTTTATATAAGATTATCAGCTGGTACCGAAATACCAGGTACTAGGTTTACGTATACCCTCGGGGACTCAAACAGTCTACCAACAGTGGCACCGTCTTAGTGGTTATAAAATTATAAGCATAATACCAGAGTTATAATGGTCACGACGATCGTTTCAGTCAATAAGACTTCATCCAACGGTGCAAACGATGTTACTGAATTATTCAATAAATTCTTAATTAGGCAATAAGGGCCAAGTGGCAATCGATATTGCTGAATTTTTCTTTTGTTGATTTTCCTTAGTACATCAGGCGTGTTGGATATGCCAGAGCTAATATTTATTATATTATTATATTTATTTATTAAGGACTTTATGAGTTAGAAGTTCCGAAGTATTAACAGTAGGGAAAGTCAATAGAAAATATACAAAGAGTGTACATATAGAGGTAGGATTAGGTGATCCAGAAAGTAGATGTATCCTGTCAACAGGTCACTACTGCCTTGAACCTTTAGTCAAGTCAAGGTTAGATCAGTGGGTAAACGAGATTTAGCAACCATGATCAAATTCAACATTTCACATATATTGACAATAATGGTAAAAAGTCACAGTATAAAAAACTCCAAAACGATATTGATAGACTAACCAGATTACAAATACTAGCGGCAAAAAGAAACTGTGTACACTTTAAAGTTAAAAAAACATAAAAAGTATTCTTTGATCGCTTTTTATTCTTAAAGGCGTAGTATAATATATAAACGCGTGTTTGAGTACTTAATTTGTTAAATATCGTGTTCGATTCGCCTTGATGACCACAGCACGCTTTTCTGGAGTTTCGAGCCTAAGCGACACGTGGTTAATAATCGATTATAATTTATAGCATTCATTGACAGTATGCAATGTATTGAAACAGAAAAACATTGGTTTTTGGAATAAAATTTTGCTTCAGATGTCTTGCATGATTGAAAATGATCGTTTACGTGCTACTGCGATGCTGGAAGCTGGGATTCCTCAAAGCAATTTGACAAGTCAGTATAGAGTTCATATTAACACTGTAATTGCTTAATAATATCAGCAAACTGGCACCGTTCGAAATCGCCCGCGATCAGGACACATGCATGTGACGTCACTTTGGCAAGATACGTATATACGGACGTCATAATTGCGTAATCGATTCCAATCGACTTCTTTGGCCGCTAGAGGCATCCTTGGGCATCGAAAGATAAGTCCTCGTACCGTAGGGAACAAATTCCGAGAGGCCAACATCCGTTCTCGATGTTCTGATATCCATTATGTTCTGCTTTGCCATCACAGTGTTGCGTGGTGTAAGAAGCATTGTCGTTTCAATAACATATATTTGGCGTCCGTGTTCGGACTAACCGTCGCACCGGAGCACGTTACATTAACACCTGCGTTTTTCAGCGCGGTCGATTCGGCAGAGGGAGCGTTATGGTCTGGGGTGGAATAACAACACATGGAAGGACCTCTTTGGTAATAGTGGAGGGCAATTTAACCCCCCTACGCTATCGCGACGAGATTGTACTTAAGCATGTTATTCTATTCTTTCACAACATCCAGCGTAACGTCATTCTGTAACAGCACAACACACGATCGCACGATCGCACACCGTAGGCGTTGTTAGTGACAATCTACAGCAGCGACACGTGAATGTGCTACCCTGGCTTGCTATGTCGCCGGATTAATCGCCTACAGAACATGCTTGGGATAAAATGGAACGACATCTACGTCAAAAGTAAAACTCCCTGCTACGTTGGACGCTTTGCGTCGTTCTTTATTGCGCATATAACTGAACTTTCCCCAGTCATTTCTGCATAATCTGATTCTTTAATGAAGGATACAACATTCGACCCGGGCGATGTACACATATGTTTACTCCAACTACCCCGGTTTCATCCTCTGTTTACATACCTGTCGACGCCAATATGTATGACTCGCTTGTCAATCATCGTAAAAGAAATAGTTTCATCATGATTTCCCACTGCAAGAGACAGGAACTTACAAGCTGTTAAGTACATAACAGAAATCATCCTCATTCGAACAGTTTTAAAAAGAAAATGTCTTATTTCTGTTGAGAATTATCACCTGAAGGACCTTAAAATAAAACTTACCTGTTGGTATCATGGCGATAGGTATTTGTACCTGCTGCATCTGTTTTGACGGATCGTTACAATCTATGCCTGTTTTGTCCTGTGTTTCACGCAATACAACATTCACAACCTCTGAGTAAGATCCATCTCCTCCCAGAACTACAATGCTAAAATAAAATGATAGGTTTAAATTTAGTTTGGGAATTTCGTTTAAACTCAAGCAAACGTAAGATCCCACACTTTGTATGGTAATTAATTAATTTACTTTTTATGAACAGGAACATCGTTTGAAACCCATACCAAATCTGACATTTTTAAAATGTTGAGGGTGAATTTTAGCATACATGATTCAGTAATGAGAAACTGTCTTAATGAGAAACGTCAACACTTCCTATTCATTATGATGGTGGAAGAAGAATTTGATACCACTTGGATACCACCCCGTATTCACCTTGGTTGACAATGTATTTCAAATTTCCACTATCATCCTCTCAGTAATATTATATTTATAAGATGTAACTTACTTTTGTATTATATTTATGAGATATGTACAACATTGCACAATTCATACTTATACAATGGTGAGGTGGAGGTCATCAACATACAATATGAACGGCACAAATGAGGATTTTGAGTATTCACAAATAATGTGTGGTTTATTTGTTAATTTAACTTACACACGTAGAGAAAGTCAAATAATTCGGGAGAACTTACCCGTCTATGTCAGTGAAGTCATAAGAGGAAACGATGTCAACCATATGTTTCTTCCTTTCAGACACTAAAAAGAGTTTGTGATTTGGATAAGTTTTGTTTTTCTTAAAAAAGTAAAAATGAAGAAGTACAAATGGATGATCGAAGTTCCAAGTCCATTAAAATACGACAAATTATATATACTAATGGTCTCGACATGAAAAACAATTGCGAATCCCAAACGGGATAGGAGTCAGCGTACCCTGTCAGCATGCTACAACCGCCGCAAATTCTCCATAGAAACTTCTCTAGTTCGGTTAAAAATGTCAAGTTCGGTGAAAAGGTAGATGTAACAACGGTCTCGACACTTTCTCCGATCAAACTAACGATTTTTATTTTTTATTGTAATTTCATTGTCATTAACCCTAGACGTGACTTGACTTTTTAAACAATCTTCTCTGACATGATGTATTATTCCGTGATGAAAACTCGATTAAATACATTGTGTGATTTTGTTTTCAATCTGAATAACCTCAAAAAGTACGTCCTGACGTCACAAGTACCAAAATCAAATGATCGGCCGATCAGGTTTTCAAATCCAACTTACAATGGATATGTCTGAGGTCAATGCCTCGTAAGGCAGTACACTTATCTTTGTCTGATTCAAAATAATATTTTTAAACTAAAACGTTCATTAAATCCACGCTGTCGAACTATCGAATATATATATATATATATATATATATATATATATATTATATATATATATATATATATATATATATATATATATATATATATAATATATATAAAAATACAGAATGCCACACCACAAAACAGTTTTAAAGTTTTATTAACTTACATTGCGACACGTGTTTCGCGTTACAAACGCTCATCAGGCAATGGTCATCAACAAAAATGTATTGAATATACATACATATATATATCATGAATCTCATAGTGGTAAAGTAAATATATATATAAGAAGTTGATGAAGTAGATAAGATAACACTAATGTAGGAAGCTTAATGCAAAGAATAAACAAATTAATTAATCTGATAAGAAGGCCACTCCTTTGCATAATATTATGTGAAATGTGTGGGTTAAGTTCTGTTAAGTAATGGTTTGAATTTATCAATAAAATATTGCTCTTTGAGTGTAATATTTGAATAGTCATCTGTTTGATATATTGGCATGATTTTGAAATTCCCTTTACTACACTGAAATATATGTTTAGAAACGAAAAAAATTACGATTATGTGATAACTTTATATTGCTTTTGTGTAGAGCTACTCTTTGGTTTAGTGACTGAATACATCCAATAATTATATTCTTCCTTGCAATTTTTCACATAAAATTACATATATTACGTTCTTAGAATTGCAATTTAATATTCTTTTGATATAAATATAAAGAACAGGCATTTTTAAATTTGATGTTGTTTGACCTTCAATAATGATGTCACATACTTTACATCTTTTATTTTTGCACTTAATTACACCCCTGATCTTTAAATCCTCATTATTTGTAAAGTGGGCACGAGTTAGTAACTGTTTGAGATTTTTAGGTTGTCGTTTACTTTTTATAATTGTTGTTTCATTTAAAATCATATTTAGTTTTTCATCTACTCGTAAACAATCTAAGCCTTTATATACTTTATTAAATATTTCCGGATTGCATTTATTAAAAGTTGTTACAAATGCTAATGGTTGGTGTTTAATCTTTGATTTCGTTTGTCTCAGTACTGATAAAGGAATAGATTCAGCTAGGTCTATCCCTTTGTTTATAAGAGTCAAAGGATATCCTCGTTCTTTTAAGGCGTATCTTAATTCATCTAAGCGTTTTTTCCTGAGGGTTGATGGTATAAATGATTAGTACATAAGCGTCGTGCTAATGTGTATGGAATGGAATTTCTGCAACTTTTTGGGTGTTGACTTTTGAAATGGAGGTATTGTTGTGTATCTGTAGGCTTTCTGTAAATATCTGTGATTAATTTGTTGCCTTCTTTTATAAGCATGATGTCTAAAAATGCTATTTTATAAGGGTCTTTTTCTATGGTAAAATTTATATTAGTATGTAGGGTTTTGCAAAATGTTATAAAAAGATTATCAATATTGCCCCAGTTAAGATTCCAGATAATAAAACAATCATCCAAATATCTTTTCCATTGTGTTTTAAATGTTTCAATTACATTGGAATCAAAATATTGTTCCATCCTTTCATAAAGCTTGTTTTCTAGATACCCCAATGTTAAAGTTGCGTAAGCTGGTGCCATTTTGGTTCCCATGGCAGTTCCTAGGATTTGTACATATTGTTTATTATCAAATTGGAATGTATTGTTGTTCAAAATTAATTCAATTGCATCGATTAAAAATTCCTTGTTAAAACGATGATGTAAATTGTTAGGAAAATTGTGAACCCAAAAGGAAATTGCTTCTTTACCTAAATGATGCGGAATATTAGAATAAAGACTTGATACATCAAAAGTAACTAATATAGTATTTAAATTAATATTACTAGGGATTTTACTTAGAAAATCTATATCATCTCGCACAAAACTTATGATTTCTTTAAGAAAGGGTTGTAATAAGATATCAACTAAATTACTTAGTCGATGTGTTGGGCAACATGGTCCAGCCACAATGGGTCTGAATTTTAAGTCTGTTGGATTATGAATTTCTATATATTCAGACTGTTGTATTTTAATCGCATTGTTTATAATGCCTGACTTATGAATTTTAGGTAGGCCATAAAAATTACTAGTTTTTTGAATCAAATTCTACAAGATATTCCCTTTCTTTCTTAGTAAGAATGTTATCGTATTTATTGCACAATTGTTTTATTTTAGACTGAATGATTTTATCTTTGTTGGTTTCTATTCTTTTATAATTATTAGTATCGTTTAACATATTTTGAATGCTTTCTTTGTAATATTCTTTATCCATAATTACCACTGCACTACCTTTATCGGCTTCTTTAATAATTATATTATTGTCATTTTGAAGTTCTTTTAATGCATTCCTTTGTTTAAAAGATAAATTTTTCGGAATATTATTGTTTGCAGAAAAATTTGTATTCCATAAATTTTCAAAATATGCATCTAAAGATTTATTTCGTCCTTTATTAGGCATAAATTGTGATTTATTCTTAACTAAAGAAGGTTCATTTTCTTCTGTCCCCGCGCATAAAACATTTCAGTTAAACGAAATTTTCTTTCAAATTCCTGAAGATCTTTTTTCAATTCTATGATATTGGGCCTAGGTGTAGGCGTAAATTTTAGACCTAATTTTAAAACTGAAATTTGATAATTATTCAGGTTGACTGAGGACAGGTTAATAATTTTGGGTTTTACCTCTTTTATGGTGGCTTCTTGACTCTTGTTTCCTGACATAAAAAATTCTGATTTCTAGATGTATTTTGGTGATTAATTGAACTTTTACATGGTGTATTTCTAAATTTTTTGTCCAATATACATAGTATTTTCACCATTAAAATGTCTATGCACATTCCGTGTATTATTTCCAGTCCTTCTGTTGAATTTTGTTACATTGCGTTTCGCAACATCGGAATATAATGCATGCAAGTCATTAACTTTTGTTCGTTTTGAATTATTGATATTTTCTTCTGAAGAATGTCCTTGAAATGTTCCACTGAAAACTTTTCCGTCCATTTGTCTTCTATGTCTTACGAATTTCACTTCGTTCATTTGTTTTTTGCGGATATTTTCTTGTTGGATTTTTCTTGCTTGTCTTTTTCGTTTCTCACATTTTTCCTTTTTCTTTCTTCCTCCTGTTCATTCTTCGGGAGGTTTTTAACCCATTCATCCTTTTTCAACCAAATCCTTTTGGATTTCTCTTCCTCTACTTTTGTTGTTGATTCCCACAAGTTCCTCAGGAATGTATGTGTTGTCTCCGGGCACAGCGTGGTGATTTCACCTCTCATTTCCTCATCAATTTCAAGATACTTTAGCGTAAAATGCTCTGTCTTATCTTCCAGAATTTTTATGTTTGCCATGAATTTTGATTTACTTAAGTCCATTTTAATTCTTTTTTGGGTTTCTGTGTCCTGTGGACTGATTTTTTCCCTGTATTTTTTGGGGGATGTACATTTCTTCTTGCTCGTAAAATTCCGTATATCGTTCGGGCAAGAGCTCGACATTTAATGGCATTATAATATGCCACTTTCCTTTGGTTTAAAAGGTTCCTCCACATTTTGGGGTGTGACCTTTTAACTCTATAGCCTTCTTCTTCAATAAACTGTTTCCCATATCCCGGAGATGGCTGTAATTATCCTCAAAATAGTTCACAAGTGAAATAGGGTTTGTTGTTTGTTCCATAGTACTTTCCCTCTCATTATGAATTGCAATAAGACTGTCAAGCTTTTCGGAAAGTTTAGAAATTTCATCCATGAACTCCACTTGCTTTTCCACAAACAAATTTCTTAATTCGCGTATTTCATTATACAACTGTTTCTCGTTTAGTGGCATCTTCACGTTGTATTGTGATATATAAAAGTTATTTGAAAGTCCAAACGTAAAGAAATTAAATATAAAAATACAGAATGCCACACCACAAAACAGTTTTAAGTTTTATTAACTTACATTGCGACATTCAAAGCATTCAAAATATGTTAAACGATACTAATAATTATAAAAGAATAGAAACCAACAAAGATAAAATCATTCAGTCTAAAATAAAACAATTGTGCAATAAATACGATAACATTCTTACTAAGAAAGAAAGGGAATATCTTGTAGAATTTGATTCAAAAACTAGTAATTTTTATGGCCTACCTAAAATTCATAAGTCAGGCATTATAAACAATGCGATTAAAAATACAACAGTCTGAATATATAGAAATTCATAATCCAACAGACTTAAAATTCAGACCCATTGTGGCTGGACCATGTTGCCCAACACATCGACTAAGTAATTTAGTTGATATCTTATTACAACCCTTTCTTAAAGAAATCATAAGTTTTGTGCGAGATGATATAGATTTTCTAAGTAAAATCCCTAGTAATATTAATTTAAATACTATATTTAGTTACTTTTGATGTATCAAGTCTTTATTCTAATATTCCGCATCATTTAGGTAAAGAAGCAATTTCCTTTTGGGTTCACAATTTTCCTAACAATTTACATCATCGTTTTTAACAAGGAATTTTTTAATCGATGCCATTGAATTAATTTTGAACAACAATACATTCCAATTTAATAATAAACAATATGTACAAATCCTATGAACTGCAATGGGAACAAAATGGCACCAGCTTACGCAACTTTAACATTGGGGTATCTAGAAAACAAGCTTTATGAAAGGATGGAACAATATTTTGATTCCAATGTAATTGAAACATTTAAAACACAATGGAAAAGATATTTGGATGATTGTTTTATTATCTGGAATCTTAACTGGGGCAATATTGATAATCTTTATAACATTTTGCAAAACCTACATACTAATATAAATTTTACCATAGAAAAAGACCCTTATAAAATAGCATTTTTAGACATCATGCTTATAAAAGAAGGCAACAAATTAATCACAGATATTTACAGAAAGCCTACAGATACACAACAATACCTCCATTTCAAAAGTCAACACCCAAAAAGTTGCAGAAATTCCATTCCATACACATTAGCACGACGCTTATGTACTATCATTATACCATCAACCCTCAGGAAAAAACGCTTAGATGAATTAAGATACGCCTTAAAAAGAACGAGGATATCCTTTGACTCTTATAAACAAAGGGATAGACCTAGCTGAATCTATTCCTTTATCAGTACTGAGACAAACGAAATCAAAGATTAAACACCAACCATTAGCATTTGTAACAACTTTTAATAAATGCAATCCGGAAATATTTAATAAAAGTATATAAAGGCTTAGATTGTTTACGAGTAGATGAAAAACTAAATATGATTTTAAATGAAACAACAATTATAAAAAGTAAACGACAACCTAAAAATCTCAAACAGTTACTAACTCGTGCCCACTTTACAAATAATGAGGATTTAAAGATCAGGGGTGTAATTAAGTGCAAAAATAAAAGATGTAAAGTATGTGACATCATTATTGAAGGTCAAACATTCAAATTTAAAAATGCCTGTTCTTTATTTTATATCAAACGAATATTAAATTGCGATTCTAAAAACGTAATATATGTAATTTTATGTGAAAATTGCAAGGAAGAATATATTGGATGTACTCAGTCACTAAAACAAAGAGTAGCTCTACACAAAAGCAATATAAAGTTATATCACATAATCGTAATTTATTCGTTTCTAAACATATATTTCAGTGTAGTAAAGGGAATTTCAAAATCATGCCAATATATCAAACAGATGACTATTCAAATATTACACTCAAAGAGCAATATTTTATTGATAAATTCAAACCATTACTTAACAGAACTTAACCCACACATTTCACATAATATTATGCAAAGGAGTGGCCTTCTTATCAGATTAATTAATTTGTTTATTCTTTGCATTAAGCTTCCTACATTAGTGTTATCTTATCTACTTCATCAACTTCTTATATATATATTTACTTTACCACTATGAGATTCATGATATATATATGTATGTATATTCAATACATTTTTGTTGATGACCATTGCCTGATGAGCGTTTTGTAACGCGAAACACGTGTCGCAATGTAAGTTAATAAAACTTAAAACTGTTTTGTGGTGTGGCATTCTGTATTTTTATATTTAATTTCTTTACGTTTGGACTTTCAAATAACTTTTATATATATATATATATATACTTACTTACCTACTTACTTACTTATTTACTTACTTACTTACCATTGACGTCACATTTGATTCTGGCAAGTTTGAAGATGGGTGCTAATATTTTCTGATAGTCTTTCACACCCGTTTTATCCCCACCAATAGGATTAATGAGAACAAGCAAGGACTTTGGACGTTTTGTTACTGAAATAGATAAAGATAATGCAAATGGTAGAAAACACAGATACGAAAATGTAAACTGAAATAAAATATACATAAATATAACGAACGCTGGACAAACATGAACCTCTGGTAAATCCAGATCAGGTCTATTTAGGAGTCAGGATCCCTCGTCGACCAGGTTACGGTCACTAACACTAACCCTAACCCTAACCCTAACCCTGACCCTGATTGATACCAAAACAATCGAGGAACAATTCACTTGGTATAAACACATTTGTAATTACTGCTATCAAACAGGTATAGATCTACCAAGGTAAACTGGCGCATGTTTACAAACACAGCGGGTACAACCTATTTTTGGAAAGAAGACCGTGTTGTTTTGGTTTCTGACTGAACCAGGCTGTGCCACTTTACCTTGGTAGACCTATGACTCAACATTTATTTAGTAACACATTGTAATTGCAAACAAACACAGGCAATATTGTTTTAAATAACTTGATGAGTGAATATTTATTTCTATTTAATGCCCGATTTATAAAAAGCAAAATGGAACCGGAAGTAATATGTAAAAGGCGGTTTGGGTTTCATCAAATTAAAACTTCTATTTATTCCATGAACAACAACCTAATTTAATAGATTCTTTCTCTAGAAACAGTATATGCTGACAAACATCCAGACGACACATCGATTGTTTTGCACTATTTGATTGTGAAATAATTTTTTTTTCAATTTCTTACATTTATCAATGGTATTTTGTATATCTTTTTTCAGTTCCTCCCAAACATTCTGATCCCCGGATATTTGTACTTTTGATTTTGTCAGTTTGTCGCCATCTTGTTTAATAAACCACAAGTCCAAAGCAGATCCACTGAATAAGCGATACATTGACACCACCTCGGATCCAATTATGTCCTCTGTTTTAATTTGTACTGGAAAATGACAAATGGACCAAAAATAAAGATTTGATTGCATAGATACAAAGTCTGGTTATACAGATTAAATTTAACACATGAATTCAGAAAAGGTATTAAAATAATTTCGGTCTCAGTCACCTTTAAGAAGAAATTCAGGAATAGCATAAATTCGTTGAGAATTATTTTAAATGTTATTGGAACAGGAAAATGAAATTATGATTGTAAATAACATATTTCAGAAATCAATTGTATGCCAAAATGAAGTGATGTTCTTACCGGAAGTTGACTTTGAGGTGAAGGAGACGCCATCTGGTGTCAGCCTACATTCACATAGATCGCCATCTACATTCACGGAATACGCCATAATGATTTTATCCCAAGACTGTGTCTTTACAGCAGCAAATATATAGAGTGTATTTTACACAATGTTCACTATATAATGAGTTAACAATGGTGTATTACATATTATTATACCTCATTAAGCCTTACATTCCTACAAACCATAAAAGACTGGTCTAAACAATAGAAAGAGCATACCATTAAGATATTTCGATGTGAAAGGGTTACTAAAATATAGTCAGGGATTGGTTGAGTACCGTCAGGGAGACTACACGTCATGTCTCCCTCGCGTGTGTCATGTATCCTTCATGCGAAAACCCTTGCAGCTTATTCGACAGTCTTTATTGATTCTGTATCTCGGTATAATAAACAATTTATTGTCCTGGTTGTAGGGAGACATGATGATTTGTTTACCCGCGACAAGTCATATTCCCCTCGGGCTTTGCCTTCCGGAATTATGACTTGCCTTGGGTAAACAAATCTTCTTGTCTGCATACAAACAGGGCAATCAATGTATATTAGTATTTCACTGGAAAAAAGAGAACTACTGTCATGTCGGACAAATGTTGAGTTTTTACGTCATATGAAAAACATCCCCGCCAAGTAAATTTATATCGAAAGAATAAAGGGTCCAGTGGACTGTCTTTTACAAAGAAATGGTATATATATCTTTTATAGAATTTCATTCTTTTTTGCAAAACGTTGGTGTTTGAATGCAATGGCTCATTTTTGCCATGAGCTATAGCATTCAGATACCAATATTTTGCAAACAAGAATAATCCTTAAATTTCCACGATTATGTAGCAAACTTTTTATTTAAATAAGATGAAAGTTTGTGAAATATAAAGTAAATTGCTTTAGGGGATGTTTTTGGCTTTGTTAATTCTCTATATGATAAATTATACCCACGCATAATGATATTTTACACGGTATCTTAAATTGAAAACTACGTTATAGATGTTCAAATTTATTCAATACACACTGTCCGATAAAAATATTAAGGTAGCCATAATACGCATCCGTAAGATGCATTCATTAAATGTATATCTAACTTTCAGGTTTATTGTTCAGGTACGAGATATAAATATAAAAATAAAGATACCTGCAGGTCACTTACCTATGAATTCAGAACGATCGGTAAAGTGTAAGTTGTCCCACCAAAATAACATTTACTTCATGGACTTTTTAAAACTGTATCACCATCTTAAATAGAACCGAATATATAGCAGAGCTTGATAGTGACAATTTTCAGTCTACGCAATAAATAGTATGCTCTAGCAATTTACTAATCTGTGTAGACATACATTGCTACTAAACGAATACGTTTAGTATCCACTTATTAAATGCAATCCATACAAGGATATTTGTAAAAAGTAATTCTAAGGTAAAATGCTTCAGGTAAGTTTCCCAAGTGATTTAGTATAATATTTACATATTTTTTGGTTCATCCTTTGTTTAACAGTTATAACCCTCCTGACCTCTATAGCATTGATGAATGTGGTGAAAACTACAGACTCAGCTGCTCTGAATACTTATCAACCTGCACAATTAACATAGAACATTGAAGGACCTAGAACGAAGCCAAATCAAGTTTTATTAGCATTTCACACATTTCTTTGAAAAGTGAAAATATAATTAAAGATGATAACCACGCGTAGACGTTTTAGCATGTATGAATGTTACTTGACATTTTAGAAAAGATTCGTGTACAATTGTTTTTGTAAGAGTTTGAATAAGAACCCACGACGGGTGTCACCGGTTAACAGGTGAAACTTACATCCCCATGTTATTTGTGATATGTGCAAAATGAATTGTGACTTTAAAATGTACAAAAGAAATTTTTGAACAACAGAAATGAATTGGCTGTATATGTTTCAATATTAAGATATATCATGTAGTTTACATTTTATTTTTAAGAGTATAGACTTTGGGTAACGAAACTATTTGATTTGTTTCTTGAATACAAACATTGTTAACATGAAATGGTTTAAATTTCTCTCACATGCTCTATTTATTATTTTCTATAACTTTCCACATCTAAGCACATTGTAGCCTACCTGGCTCAGTCGGTAGCGCGCTCGACTCTTGACCGTGAGGTCGTGAGTTCGAGTCCAGCCGGCGGCAGGTTGGTTTCCTGTACTTCGGATGAGACAGTAAAAACCGAGGTCCCGTGTCACAGTAGGTGTCTGCACGTTAAAGAACCCTCACTTTTGGGGACGTCTCCATAAGAGTTAAAGATTCTTGAGTGTGACGTTAAACAACAATAAACAAACAAACTAAGTACATTGTAGTAATATCTCGTTACCCCTTGCATAGGGTGTATAATTCTCACAAATGATCGGATATGCCAGGACATGTTCAACAGATGAGCATAAAATATACAGAGGCAAACCAATAACTGATGTTATCACAGGAATATCGGAGATATAATGACCTTATTTGCAATTTCACTAAATGGAATATGAGTTATCTGTTGGGTATCGATTCTGTACCGGGTGTGACGAGAATTTATTCCTCACTTATTTCATTCATGTTTGACTGTAGATTCACACCAGGTATAACCGTTCAACATGGGATGCTTACACCTCTATTGTACTTGATCCCAACTCTTTGTTTCTTTATTCTATCATTTTTGTTTATGAAGAAAGGAGTTTTTTAACGTTAAAATTGCCATATACAAATTTCAAATTTTTGAAATGATATTTTTTTTTATCAGAGTTTGATTTTCATTTTTCAGTAGGACTCCATTTTAATTTTTAATTAAATTGTTTTTGTGTCACTTCCTCACATTTGAGCTATTTCATTAGTTATCACAAAGTAGTTTAACGATGTTCTTATTTTCTACAATATTTTGTATTACACCAAGGGATTTAAATGACCTGTACAAGGCCACACTTAATGAATGAAATGAAATTATATGCATGCATTTATATATCATGTAGTTGTATATAAGAGTTGTAAAGAATCTCTGTCTCTGCTTCAAACTGTCTCCTTCTCTACTAATATTGATATCTTATTCATTGCAACACTAAACCCAAATGGTTAAAAGAGATATCGCTTATATACATGGACAAAACAACAAAATTTAGCAAGTAAAACCAAAGAAGTACCAATGGGAAAAGTCAAGTCCATTAGAACACAACAAATAAGATATATTAATGTTCTCAACATGAAGAACAATTCCAAACAAGATAGGACCAGGTGTCCGGAAGGAGTCAACGTCCTCTCCCAGCATGCCATATGGCAATTGCTCCATGGATACCTCTCAAGTTTGGTAAAAAGTTTGTTGAAAATGTTATCATAGTTTTAGAAATGAAAGGCAAAAGTCACTGTATATGGTCATGTTCCAGACTACTATCCAGCATTCCTGAGAGAGGTACTTAATGTTGTTCAAATATACTTGTAACAGTACTAATAAGTTGAGGATTGGGGATGTGCATGTTTTTCAAGTTATAAGTAAAATATATTTTCTAGGGGTTGGACAGGGCCCTATATTCACTAGTGAATGTGTCTCCCCGTAACAATCAATGATATATATGGTTGAAGGTTGGGGCTTTGAACGGTTTTTCAGTTATAAGTTAAAATACATATATTTCAAGGGTTGGAAAAGTACCCCCACAAACACCACTGAATGGTGTTCCCCATATAATCAATAATATATTTAGTCAAAGGGTGGGGCTGTGAACGGAATGTGTTTTGCCATAACAATCAATAAAATACATGGTTTATGGGTGCGACTGTGAACGGTTTTAAAGTTAGAGGTAAAAATATAAAGGCCAGAGGGTGGGGCAGCACCCCAAGGACAAAAATATGCACCACTGAACGTGGCTTCCGATAATAATCAATAATATATATGGTCAAAGGGTGGGGCTGTGAACGGTTTTTAAGTTATAACTAAAAATGTATATTTCAGGGGGTGGGGTAGGATCGCCAAGGACCACAACATACACTATTGAATGTTTTTCCCATAACAATTTAATAATATATATATATATGATGAATAGGAACGGAAAGTTCTTAACGCGCGTCCCTCACCTGTACGTGAGGGATCGATTGAAATGAGGTCAGATTTAGATTAGGCTTACCTGTCCGCGTATGTTATACAAATGAGTGAGCGATTAATATGAGGTCACATCTATTTATTTCATCTGTCTATGTTTAATTTACTTGTGAACATAATATAACTTGAGACAAGCCTAGACATGTCTCTTTTAAAACAAACTAGATGTTCCCACTGTTGGTATAAACATATTGAAATTATAAATGATAGAAAACATAGTGTTCTAGTTTATTTTAGATATAGAGGATGACGTGGAAAGATTATCTAAGAAACAAATAATTTGATGTTAGGAATCCAATAATTATGCTGGACCAAGTAAGATTTATCATTTTATGAAAATTTTTTACAACGTTAGCCTATCTATAATAAAGCATTGGTTATAACGTTAGCCTGTCTGTAATAAAGCATCGGTTATAACATTAGCCTATCTATAATAAAGCATTGATTGCAAAGATGTAAATGTATACATTCTTCAGCGACCCATACGTTATAAATTTAAGAGAAACAGACTCATTTCTCAAGGTATAGACTTTCTATGGACCTAGCAGATGTATCCAACCTATCTAAAGAAAATGAAGGCACGAAATATTTACTAGTAGCGATAGATGTATATTCAAGATATCTATGGGTACGACTGCTAAAATCCAAACAACATGGACCTATCATAGAAGCGATGTATGAGATATTTGCATCAGGGAGAAAACCAAAAGAATAACGGACAGACAAAGGAAGCAAATTCAAGAATAAATGGGTCAGAGACTATTTTGAGAATAAAGAAACCCAACACTATGATACCCAAAACGAAACAAAAGCGAAATATGCGGACCGGAAATAAAATAAATATTCCTAATTAAACTTCACATCAACAATGCCAGGCGCCCAGGAACATCCGGACCAAATAAGACCAAGCTTGCACCAATATCAACTGAACAGCAAGCCTGTAACAAAAATATAACATCGGAGCTAAACACAACAAAAAGGCACTGTCAAAAATGTTAAAAATTCCAAAAGAAAAATTAAATTCAAATCAAACTTCACAACATCAATGCCAGACCCACACGGAAAATCCATTCCAAATATTACCGAACCGACCTAACACTAATATTAACTGAACAGCAAGCCAGTAACAATGACTTAAAGTTGGAGCTAAACGCAAAGCTTGACGCAGTCGCCGTTGGAAAAGCTACGCCTATGTTTCGTTGATTGCGGGAAACTTACGATTGGAAATCCGAAACTGTCGAGTTTGTCGTATAGCCTAGTTGTTGATTTCCTGTCTATGTTTATAGTAAGTCAAATGAAGGAAGCGTGTGTGGTTGAGTCAACTGTATCTTTAATTTGGGACATAGGTATGTAAATTGACATTATTAATTGACAAATGTATGTATCTATACACAGATATCGTTTATATAGTTTGATTACACAGTAAAAATGTAACATACACTTCAAATAGTTCATTTGTCGACTGATCCTGTTGATCGGGCTATTAAAGATAGCGGGTGAGTACTGGAGCAACCTTTTGGTGCAGCCTGAAATACAAAAATAGATGATAATAATGATGATAACAATAATAATAATATATATAGTCAGATACATGAAAAATGCTGCGATGCTTGTTGTACATACTTTGTATATATGTTTCGTGTGTGGCCACGACGGACATAATATAAAAATACAGATACCAAAGCATTAATCTTCAGACTATTTAGGATACAAGATACAGATGTGGTGAAATCTGGACAAACACGGACCTCTAGAAATCTAGAGGTGGAATCAGCGAGACAACTTCTTAAATATGATTGTGAATTGCTTCAGTTCAATATCGTTTCACAGGACTAAAAGTTATTAATGAGCATTTGAATAAAATGTTGCGTTTGAATGAAAATTTAACTTTCGAGTAAATTTTCTTATATGTTTATACACACATACAAAATAACAAAATTTGCAAATTTCGTGCAGACACCTTCTTACACTTTGAGATATGATAGCCAAACCAGACAAACAATTTTTGAAGTAAAATTGAAGAAATATCAATGGATACTCGAAACTCTAAGTTCATAAGAATACGACAACATGAATATAATATAAAAAATCTCAGATACCAAAGTATAAATTAATAGAATGTCCAGGACATAGATACAAATCCGGTAAAAATGAACAAATACGGACCTTCGGAAACCAAGAGGTGGGATCAGGTGCCATGGAGAAGTAAGCATCCCCTGTCGACCGGTCACACCCGCCGTGAGTCCACAGTCAAGTCCAATGAAACACGTGAGGAGTGAATCCTCGTCACAATTGGTACAGACGTCTCAACAACCGCCAACGAAAAGGCAACTCAACATTTCACCAGCGAAACAGAGTAATCGCAAACAAGACTATTATAACGACCATAAAATTTGCGGAACGTTGACATTAAACGCGGTTTTCGATATCCCTGTGTCAATAATTTGTCAGTGAGTAGTTTACCTCTGTATATGAAATCTTCATATGTTGTACACGCCCTGGCATATCGGATCATTTGTGAAATATAAACTTCATATGCGGGTGACTGAGGGATATTACTACTTAATTGTGGAAAATTTACGATGGGAAAGCCGAAATCGTCGCGTTTGTCGTAAAGTTTAGTTGCTAATTTCCCGTCTGTGTCTATATTAAGTAAAATGTCTAAATATGAAGCGTGTGTGTTTGATTCTGTTGTATCTTTAATTTCTAGTTCGCTGGGATATATCGCATTGACATATGTATGAAAATTGTCATTATTAATTGACAAAACGTCGTCGATATATCTAAATATTAAGATAAAGGACACCGCTAACTTTTCTTCTTTTGATTCAGCAGTATATTAATGAAGTCTGCTTCGTATGAATAAAGGAACAGGTCGGCCAATAAAAGGGCACAATTGGTTCCCATAGGAATGCCGACAGTTTGTTGAAAGACCAAGATAGTCACAATATAATGAATAATCCCATTGTGAAACTCAAACGGGGTGGGACCAGGTGTCCGGAAGAAGTCAACTTGCCTGTTATCATGCCACGCCCATTGCAAATGTTACATGGAAACCTTTCGAGTTCGATGGAAAGGTCAAGCCCGGTGTCTTGACACCCCCTTTAATTTTCTACCTTCAATTAGAACGGGGTGGGACCACGTGTCCGGAAGAAGTCAGCTCCCTTGTTATCATGCCACGCCCGTTGCAAATGTTACATGGAAACCTTTCGAGTTCGGTGGAAAGGTCAAGCCCGGTGTCTTGACACCCCCTTTAATTTTCTACTTTCAATTAGAACTTCTTTCTTGCATTCATTTTATGTTGTTTTTTTCTCTGTGTCTGATACCATGTGATCTAAATATTTTAGTTTCTCTAAGTGATATTTTTAAAATATTCTCTGCACGTTTTCTAGTTCTTACATGAGAAATAAATTTCATCAAAATCAGAAGAAAAAGAAGGATGTAACTAAAGGATAAAAATTAAAATAAAATCATAAAACATAGACATAAAACACGTAATTACATTTAGACGGCGCAACATTTATATTGTAGGGTGACAAACACACACACACACACACACACACACACACACACACACAACACACACACAACCACATATATATATTATATATATATATATATATATATATATATATATATAAATATACATACATACATACATACATACATATATATATATATATATATATATAATATATATATATATATATATATATATATATATATATATATATATATATATATATATAATTTTGGGGCTAATATAGATTTATCCACCAATTTACGTACGTATATCAAAAATAGATAAAACTGTTCAGATATATAAAAAGTGAAATGAAACTTACATTCCGTTACAGGTGACTTCAGCCTTAAAAGTTCTGAATGGCCTAAACAGACGCTGCCAAAGCATGTAAGTCAAATGTTAAAAATATTTCAGTTATTTAAATGATATCATGTATTTGGTGTGCAAGTCTATATGTTACTTCATTTGCTGTTGTAGTATTGTTGGATGTACTTTTAAAATCCTATGATAAATGTATTCTAATGGATCTAGTTTTGTTATCTATAACACGAACATATAACAGTACAATTGAAAATATGGATGACAAGGGGAGTTCATCAGATATAAGCAAGGTGGGAATTGTCAGGTACCATAAATTGGGGAAAATGTACAAAATCAAGCATTTATCCTAAGTGTAAACAAATTGTCCAGACAGGCGAGAAAATGAGTTGTGCTTACTTTGAAATTCTATGATCATTGTAAAATATTGACAGATATACATATAATGATATAACAATATTTATCATTATACTTATATAAGGCGATATTGCATAATTATGTAATACCATCAACATTTCCCATCCATATCAATAAGGGTTGTGAAATGGATTCCAAATCCACATCTTGAGGTGTGGTAACTATTATTCTTATCGCCCGCCTCAGGTTATATTGATTGTTTAATAAACTACACTCTAATATGACTGGTAGCTCTTATGTACTTAGTTTCTCATAAAAAGGGATAGAGGTACGGAACAATAGCATACAAATTGAAATAGGTAAGATGATGACACAGAAACGTTAGCGAGTACATGAACATATTGGAATGGAATTTATATAAAACTATTCTTGTCCTATCTCTTGTGCGCATGGTAGAAAATTTATATCAAGTCTGATATCAATTCTTAATCTCGTCCTCCGGACCCTCAGGTATATGGTGTGAAAATGGTCATATATAAATATATATCAATTATAATTTTGTTTGATATTGAATTCTTAAAAAATTCTTCTTCTTCTTCTTCTTCTTCTTCTTCTTATTATTATTATTACTATTATTATTATCGTTGTTGTTGCAATTGCATACAAGATCATTTTAGACACCATGATATAAGTGAAATATTGGCATTTGAATATTTGAATTTTGAAATGTTACGTGTTCGATAGCAGTGATCGAGTCGTCCGTACCAATTGTGCCGATGATTTGTTCATCACTTATTTCATTTGAATTTGACTGTGAACTCAGAGCGGGTGTGACCGGTCAGTAGGATATGCATACTCCTCCCTGACACCTGATCCCGTCTCTGGATTTTCTCTCTTTATTAGTTTGCTCAGAAACTAGGCTCTGACATGTATGGAGGTCATGTATTGAAGTGTCAGGTAAACGTATGCTTTGAAATAAGTTATTAGGGCTTAAGTTTATTAGTATTGTTCAATTATGTATAATAATATTTGAATAAATTCAAGTGATGTTGAAATGCAGCACAATCCATAATTGAACTGGAGCATATTATTCATCATAGAACCTTTTCCCTCTATTTTTCTTTATATATTTTTTTTCATTTATTCACTTATTTGGTTTACAAATATTCAATATGCATCTCAAATATGCAATATATGCATAATATTTTATTACATGCATGTTTGATAAAACAGTTATTAATATAGATTTCAATACGTCCATGCAATACGTAACACACACAATTTTGCACTGTGGTTAGATACGGAAATGTTGCCGGGGCCACTTCTCGTGGGATTAATGTCACCCAAAATGAAAAGTGTAATATATTTTATAATTGTTGTTCTTTTGGCCTATGGTCGGCACTTACGGCCAATAAACAGTGAGGGTCTTCAACGTGTCGACACCTACTGTGATACGGGAACTCAGTTTTTCCTTCTCATCCGAAGGACAGGAAACCAACCTGCCGCCGGCTGGATTTAAATTTGTGTACACATAAGGATTACTAGGGGCATGTTATAACTACAAAGTAAAAATGTAGAAGTACCAAAAAAAATCGAAGCTCAAGTCCATTAGAACACAACGAATTAGATGTGCAATGGTCTCAACATGAAGAACAATTGTAAATGCATCTATCCGTATCATCAGACTGCACTTGATCGTTGTAGCGGATGGATTCAACACGAGCTACACTCTATGAATTCATCCGCTACAACGATCGCATGTAGTCTTCTGATACGGATAAAACATGTGCATAGTTTTGTCTATATACATATGACATATAGCAATAATACCAAGTCACAGATCATATTTTCTGTGTTTGTTTGCAATTAGATGTAATACTAAGGAAATAGGCAGCTGTAAGGGGAGGTAGATATTTCAAAAGTTCGGATATATTATGTGTGTGATGTCTCTGAATTTCTTGAGATCTGTCTTTATCCAATATTCAGCAGCTTTGTATATGTATATGTATCCTAGACATCCTGGCGATTTATAGTTTGGTATCACTTCTATTTATGTTTTTATAATAGATATCTTAGATACATTAGTATACATTATATCTATTCAGATTTTTACAATAACCATCTAAAATGTCAGATGATGAGTCGGTGGTGTTGGCATTGAATAAAATTCACATTTAGCATACATCTGATCTAACTGGGTGCTAATTGAACAATGAGGTCTGTTTACCTGAACAAGGTTAGTAAAATGTTTTTGTATATTTTCGCCTGACCTAATGGAACTATAATTATAAATGTTCTTTAAAACGATTTTATGTTATATCACATCTTTCCATGATGTAACACTCACCAAAATAGCGTATACGACCAAGCCATTGGAATTTTGTATTAGAGTAGTGTAATGTATCGGAAAAAGAGCCATATGCGATACCAATCCCGGCATTGTTCTAAAGTTTGTCGTCAGCGTAATTATTGATGTACATATAGTAGAAAAGTACCCAAATTAAAAACACTGGAACATATAGCCAATGCCATCTAAAGTTCCTCTCGACTTCGTATTTGAAAGAATGTTTCATTAAGATGTTGTTCGTTTAGAACAGTGGTCAGCGCCATTGCATCTAAACAATGCGACTTCGGTGAGGTCCCAAGATTACAATAATGAGAAACTGAGACAAATGATCCGATATCCCAGGGCGTGTTCAACATTTGCGTTTGATGTCAACGTTCCGCAAATTTTACCAGTCGGTATAATAGTCTTGTTTGCGATTACTCTGTTTCACTAAGTGAGATGTTGAGTTGCCTTTTCGTTGGCTGTTATTGTGACGTCTGTACCAATTGTGACGAGGATTCATTCCTCACGTATTTTATTAGGATTTGACTGTGGACTCACGGCGAGCGTAACCGGTTGATAGGAGATGTTTACTCCTTTATGGCACCTGATCACACTTCTTGATTTCACGAGGTCCGTGTTTGTCCATTTGTACCAGATTTGTTTCTAAAGATATATACTTTGGTATCTGGCATTATATATATACCCATGGCATATCAAATTTGACATTTTGATATTGTAAATAAAAGAAAAAAGTATCCCAAAAAAGGTAATAAAGTAAAACAAGTGATATATTTTCACCATCATGATGACGTTCATTATGACATACTATTACTTAATGTCCTACATTGAAGTGTATATATTTTATTAGCGACGTCACAACAGTTAACCCAAGCCCGATGAACTGTAGCCTAACTGTGACGTCAGTTATACAATAAACGCGTCATATATGCCCTGTTGTGTTTGATTTTCGTAGTTGTTGTGTTTGTACACATCTTTTGACATTTATTTCATTATATGGAGTATTATGATAAAACAGTCAAAATAATGTTTCTTGTCACCAAGGCCATCACGGGGCGCCGTAGACAAACCCATAAAAACTCCGATTATTACTAAAGAGATGAGAAAAAGTTATGACTTGGAGAACCTGAATATTCACGTTTAGTGATTGAATTTTATTTTTTCCCTTTACCACCTTAAAAATGGTCTTAAATCGAAACATGAATGATATCCCTTTAAATTTAAAAGCTTAGAGGTAAATTATCAGAGAACTCACCCGTCTGTGTAAGTGAAGTCATGTGAGGAAACGATGTCAACCATATGTTTCTTTCTGACACTGAAAAGAGTATGAAAAGTGGAAGCTCTTGTCATTTCCTGAACAAAAATGATTACACCTATTGCAATTTCACTTTGAGGTAATTTTTCATCAAGACTAGCGTTATACTTCCACATACTAATAGTAACTCAGGTTTGACGTGAAAAATCTTTTAAATACATTGGATAATTTCAAGTCTTAAAAATCTTAATTTGCGTGTGCTAAGTACTAGAATATTTTGGAGGCTAGTATCTGGATAACATATGTACTGATATATGTATCTGATTTATTAAGGAATATTAACTTTTGAATATTGGGTATCTTTCTCCATTCCCATGATAAAAACAACTTTGAGGTACTAACTTTATATACAGAAACAAACTACACATATGTTTCTATCCGTATCATCAGACTGCACGCTAGCATTGTAGCGGATGGATTCAAACAAATCGTAGCTTGAGTTGAATCAATCCGCTATAACGATTAAGTGCAGTCTGATGGCACGAAGATAAACATTTGTGTGATTTTATATTTATTATATGTCATTATTATAACTATCTATATGTGTACACAAACTTAAAATTCATTCTGCTTTTAACGACGACATGAAATATTTTGGATGAGATCAATTCCAATTAGAAAAATAGTTCCGGCAAAATTTCCGTACCCAACTACAGTGCAACTGTGTGATTACATATGCATGATATATATTCTTCACATCATAGAAATCAATGATTTGAGCATAATTTGCCAATTTAATGTAAAGTAGAAAAAAAAAAGAAAATAAATGACTAGAAAATATACATGATTTCATTGATATAAACCCACAGTGAAAATCCCCGTATTTATATAATGTCATATTAGTGAAAGACATGAAAACAGGATGGTCCCCCTAGGGTACATTATAAAGGCGTCTAGGAATATACACTGAGATTTATTTTGAATGCTAGTGAAACAAGAAACTGGAATTATGATTGAAAATAAAACAACAGTCAGAATTCAGTTGTATACGGAATTATAATGAAATATAAGCTTCTTATTGAAAGTTGACTTTGACGTGAAAGAGACGCCATTAGTTGTTAGACGACATTCACATAAATAGCCACCTACTTTTACAGAATACTCTATAATGATTGCAGTCCGGGAATATATCTGAACTGCAGCAACTATATAGGGTTTAGCAAATTTAGCCTTGAAGAAGACCTTATTAATGTCACTGTGTCTTGTAACGCACAGTTGTAAAGAACAATTTATCCGACAGTTTGCGTGACAAATCATCTATCTACATTACAAATCATCCTTTTTTAAATTTCACGTTTTATAGGTGCTCTATTACAGATGATCGTATGCAATGTTTAACTTTATTGAAGGGCAACGTGTCTTTGTATCCGCGTTCACGAGATATATAACACAGTGTTCCCCAAAATAGCTATGATACACCAAAATATCATTTATGAGTTAAACCTAGTTGTTCTACATAATGAGTATTACTTAGAGAAACTAGGATTAACTGAGAAAAACTAGATTCAAATGAAAAAAAAACTAGATTTAACTAAGAAAAACTAGGTTGAACTCATTAATGTGATTTTGGCGTGTGATACATATTTCGTGTATATAATTAATTTGTTATTGCCAATATGCCCAGACACTCGATATAATTATATGAGAAAAAGAAAGCCATTCTTTGTATTTACATTTTGAATTCTTTAGATGTAACTAGATGATCTAAACATTCCTAATAGAAAAGAAAATTGCCTACATGTACAGGTGAACGTAACGCCATAGATGGATAAAACTGGCACATTTATTGAAAAAGGGTTACATAGATCCGATCAGCGTTTTAGAAAACATTAACACAAATTATTTATTCCACCATGAGTACGCCTTCTGTTGACTGCGTGAATAATACTGGATACGACAGCTGGGTATTACATAATCTTATGTATGCAAGGACAATATCTAATATGTAGGCAAGTTATCGTATCCAAAATGTAGCAATGTCAATGCGATGGAATTAGTACTATCGTAAGACATCGTTCATATAATAGACCCAATATACATGGTGTCACTTTACCGTCCCCTTTATTCTATATTAATCAAAAATAGCTCTTCTTCAAATTAGCAGCAAACATTATTCATTGTTTGCACTTCTTGATGAACTTTCCAATAATGAAGTGCAACACTGATTCTTCATCTCCGATCACTGGTCTAAATAGAAGTGTCTTTTTATAAAACTTAAATTTACAAACAGGGGTATACTCGCTTTAATGATAACAATGTTCTTAATCACAAGAAACCCAGTCCTTTGTTCCGCCACATTTTAAATTGAAGACCACGCCTTGCATTTGATATACTAGTTAATTACAAACAGGCAGTGCAGTACCTATATCAACTGTATATCAACTATCTTCTACATATTGTCTATGTATAAATATTGGATTCGAAAACTTATAGGAACTATAGAATATGAAACATCTCAGATACAAAATTATAAATATCTAGGATGTCCAGGACACAGATACAAATCCGGCAAAAATGGACAAACAAGGACCTCTGGAAACAAAGAGGTGGGATCAGGTGCCATGGAGGAGTAAGCATCCCCTACCGACCGGTCACACCGGCCGTGAGTTCACAGTCAAGTCCAAATGAAATACGTGATGAACGAATCCTCGTTATAATTGGTAAAGTCGTCTCAACAACCGCCAACGAAAAGACAACTGAACATTTCGCCAAGTGAAACAGGGTAATCGCAAACAAGACTATTTACCGACCATAAAATTTGCGGAACGTTGACATTAAACGCGGTTTTCGATATCCCTGTGTCAGTAATTTGTCAGTGAGTAGTTTACATCTGTATATGAAATGTTTATATGTTGAACACGCTCTGGCATATGGGATCATCTGTGAAATATAAACGCCATATGCGTGTTTTTCTTCTTTGTTCAATGATCCAGAAGTAATAACTGAGCTGGATAGAATACATGACAAATATGTGCCTGTCCAAGCAGACAGAGTCTCAAATGATATAGTTTGTATTTGTAAAACACATTATTATAATTGTTTATTAGAAGTAATAGGGTTTTATACGATTTCCGGTAATCGTACATACACAAGTAGCCCACTTTCAAATGACTCTGTTTTGCTACATGAAATGTTAAATTACCTGTTAGATAGCGGTTGTTGAGTCCACTGTACAAATATTTGAATATTTGATTTTAGAAATGAAACTTGTTCGATAACAGTTATCGAGTCGTCTGTACGAATTGTGATGAGGATTTCTTCGTCACTTATTTCATTTTAATTCGACTGTAGCGGGTGTGACTGGTCCAAAGGGAATGCTTACTCCTCCTGACCCCACCTCTGGATCTCCAGATGTCCGTGTTTGTCCAATATTCACCAGATATGTTTATTGTATTCTGGACATCTTAAAGATTTATGCTTTGGTATCTGGTGATTTTTTGTATTTTTTAAAATTCGGTGTCAAAACATACAACTTTTTTTTTAGTAAACGTGGTACCCGGGGATATCAATACATAGTCATTGGGTATCAAGGTATAACTATACAACATACAAGCATAATTATACCTAATTACCAGGACTGTTGTTCCCCAATCACAGCTATAAATATATACGGTACGTGTACCTAATTTAGCAGTATTCTAATATTAGCGCCTTTCGCGCTCAAGTCATTGCGCTAATTCCTTGGCAGCGCTAAAATTTCTCCATTCTGTCATTCTCTATACACTACATAGCTAATAAAATTACTTGCGCGAATTTAAGATTGTCCTGATAAGTCTATACCCCCTTAGACCGCTATAATATGAGTGCACTAATTAAAAACACATACAGTAAAATTGCCACTATGATTGACAACAAATTGTGGTGGCCATGATTGTGTATTTTGGATATATAGCTATTCATGTATAGGTGTTCATATTATTCAGTGGTATTATACGTGATTATCAAATCATTTAGTGGTATTACACGTTATTATCAAATCATTTGGTGGTATGATACGTGTTCATCAAATCATTTATGGTTTTATACGTGATTAGCAAATCATTTAGTAGCATTATACGTGATTATCAAATCATTTAGTGGTATTATACGTGATTATCAAATCATTTAGTGGCATTAAAGGTGCTATCAATTCATTCTGTGGTATTATACGTGGTTGTCAAATTATTTAGTGGTGTTATACGTAATTATCAAATTATTCAGTGGTGTTATACGTGTTTAATGAATCATTTAGTGGTGTTATACGTGATTATTAAATCATTTAGTGGTATTATACGTGATTATCAAATCATTTAGTAGTATTACGCGAATCATTTAGTGGTATTATACGTGATTATCGAATCATTTAGTGGTATTATACGTGATTATCAAATCATTTAGTGGTATTAAACGTGATTATAGAATCATTTAGTGGTATTATACGTGATTATCAAATCATTCAGTGGTGTTATACGTGATTATCAAATCATTTAGTGGTGTTATACGTGATTATCAAATCATTCAGTGCTGTTATACGTGATTATCAGATTATTTAGTGGTATAATACGTGGTTATCAAATCATTCAGTGGTATTATACGCGATTATGAAATCATTTATTGGTATTATACGTGATTATCAAATCATTATGTAGTGTTTTACGTGTTTATAAATTATTTAGTGGTATTATACGTGATTATCAAATCATTTAGTGGTGTTATACGTGATTATCAAATCATTTAGTGGTGTTATACGTGATTATCAAATCATTTAGTGGTATTATAAGTGTTTATCGAATCATTTAGTGGTATTAAACATGTTATCAAATCATTTAGTTGTGTTATACGTGATTATCATATCATTCAGTGGTGTTATACATGCTTAATGAATAATTTAGTGGTGTTATACGTGATTATCAAATCATTCAATGGTGTTATACGTGTTTTATCAAATCATTTAGTGGCACTATATGTGATTACCAAATCATTTAGTGGTATTAAACGTGTTATCAAATCATTTAGTTGTGTTATACGTGATTATCATATCATTTAGTGGTGTTATACGTGATTATCAAATTATTTAGTGGTATTATACGTGATTATCAAATCATTCAGTGGTATTATACGCGATTTTCAAATCATTTATTGGTATTATACGTTTTTTTATCAAATCATTTAGTGGTATTAAACGCGATTAATAAATCATTTAGTGGTATTATACGTGATAATCAATTAATTCAGTGATATTATACGTGATTATCAAATCATTAAATGGTGTTATACGTGATTAATAAATCATTTAGTGGTATTATATGGGATTATCAAATCATTCAGTGGTATTATACGTGGTTATCAAATCATTGAGTGGTGTTATACGTGATTAATGAATCATTTAGTGGTGTTACAGGAGATTATCAAATCATTTAGTGGTATTATACGTGTTTATCAAATCAGTTAGTGGTGTTATACGTGATTATCAAATCAATTAGTGATGTTATACGTGATAATCAAATCATTCAGTGGTATTAAACGTGTTATCAAATTATTTAGTGGTGCTATACGTTATTATCAAATCATGCAATGGTGTTATACGTTATTAATGAATCATTTAATGGTGTTATACGTGATTATCAAATTAGTTAGTTGTGTTATACGTGTTTATCAAATCATTAAGTGGTGTTATACGTGATTAATAATTCATTTAGTGGTATTATACGTGAGTATCAAATCATTAAGTTGTGTTATACGTGTTTTTATCAAATCATTTAGTGGTACTATAAGTGATTATCAAATCTTTCAGTGGTAGTATACTTGATTATAAAATAATTTAGTGGTATTATACGTAATTATAAAGTCATTTAGTGGTATTATACGTGAGTATCAAATCATTAAGTTGTGTTATACGTGTTTTTATCAAAGCATTTATTGGTACTATACGTGATTATCAAATCATTTAGTGGTAGTATACTTGATTATAAAATAATTTAGTGGTATTATACGTAATTATAAAGTCATTTAGTGGTATTATACGTGTTTATCAAACCAGTTAGTGGTGTTATACGTAATTATAAAGTCATTTAGTGGTATTACACGTTATTATCGAATAATTTAGTGGTATTATACGTGATTATCAAATCATTTAGTAGTATTATACGTGATTCTCAAATCATTTAGTGGTATTATACGTGATTATCAAATCATTTAGTGGTATTATACGTGAATATCAAATCATTTAGTGGTATTATACGTGATTATCAAATCAATTAGTGGTATTATACGTTGTTATCAAATCATTTACTGGTATTATACGTAATTACGTCAGTTCAGTAACTTTCATACAGCACCATGCACCCAGGTATGTAGTTTACCTACCCCAAATAATTAATTATCATGTCCCTAAATAACCAGGTGACAAATTTACCCTATCGATGACTGAAAGGGGCATCAGCTGTGTTTTCCCCAAAACAGTTCTTTCTATTTTTAGTACTTAGATTAATGTACAAAAACAAAAAAGAGGTATACACAGGCATAAAAATTCTTAAATTCCTGTATATTTTGTGAAATTTGCTTATGAAGCTCAATGTGGTATTTTTTCACTTGCAATTGATTTATTTAACCTTACTATTTGTATATGCATACGACACTGAACCCGACCTTATTTTCACAACATGTATAGGAATAGAACATTTTCTATACCTGTGTATAGCTCTTTTATGTTATTATACATCTAGTACAAGTAGTAAAAGTAGAAATAATCGAAATCATATTTTTGGTAAACACAGCTAATTCCGCTCTAACTATTATTAGAATTAAACAACTTGTTTTTATTTGTTTACTTGGTATTATTTCTACTTGATCTGTTAAATAACCACCTAAGGACGTCTACTAATCATTGACTAAAATAAATTGCTTCAATTTATTCTTACAAATCAACCAAAATCAAGTTAATTACATTTCAGGTGACTTCTTCTCTGTTCAATTGATAATAAAAAATATCATTTTCATGGTGTACTACACTTATCTACTTAAGGGAAGTATTGCATAGAGTTATGGTTAAAACACTAAACACTCACCGTAGTACAGTTATAGGGAATTTATACCTTATACAGTAAATTTGCAGTAACAAAATATAATTTTCATGGCGTACTAGACTTATCTACTGGTGGGAAGTATTGCATAGAGTTAGGGTTCAAACGCTAAACACTCGCCGTAGTAAAGTAACAGTAAATGTAATCTTAAATTCATTATGGATAAATAGATAAATGAACATTTAAGTCTCGAAATTTGTCTATGCAGAGGCAATTTTTGTGGTTTTAAATCCTCGACCGCGAAACTTTGTCATCCACTAAATGAGCTCCGTAAAAAGAACCTAACTAATATATTATACTCCACTAGCTCTGAGTTCCTCTGGTTGTATACTTTCTTTAATTTTTTAATTCTGTAATTTCTTTAATGAGAGAGAGAGAGAGAGAGAGAGAGAGAGAGAGAGAGAGAGAGAGAGAGAGAGAGAGAGAGAGAGAGAGAGAGAGAGAGAGAGAGAGAGAGAGAGAGAGAATCCCCAACAAACTAGACACTCAGAACGCTTCCTCCTTGACGTATCACTTAATAAAGAAACAGATGGGAAATTAACAAAAAAAAAACATTACCATTTCAACTTTTCTATAACTTTTCCAGCATATTACATACATAGATACATGCTTTCAATTCTATGCTTCTCGAAATAAAATGTTGAGTTTTATGTTTTTTTATAGTGTTTGGATCGTCCATACCGATTTTGACTAGATTTTATTTTTCATTTATTTCATTTGAATTTGACTGTTGAGTGTGTGTTCAGGTAAACATACTCCTCCCTGGCACCTGATCCCAAAGAGCCGTGTTTGTTCCATGTTCACCAGATTAATATAGTGTCTCTTTAATCTCCTTATGATTGATCAGTTAGCATTTGTGGTTTTATATGTAAGCATATCATAGCAATGGCATTTGCAGTAAGCTTAAAACATGGTAATTTAATGATTGCTACTTGAACGATTTGTAATTTCCCTCAAACGTAAGAAAGTTGTAAAAAGCGTTCATATGAAACGTGAAAAGCGATTATGGGAAAAACGTAAGACAAATATAAGAGGAATTAATATTACACGAAAATTTAGACACATCAGGTACTAACAATGAGATAAAATACATCGCTTTTCACACACACACACACACACACACACCTACACACACATACACACACACACACAACCAGACACACACACATACATACACACACACACATAGACAAACACACACATAGACACACACACACACAACCACACACACACACACACATATACACACACACATACACACACACATACACTCACACATACACACACACACAAACACACAGACACACACACAGACACACACTTATACACACACACACACACACACACACACACATGGTCACATAGTGACAAAGCAATATACGAAATTTATGTGCATGTGCACGCCAATGAGTTATTTTCTTCTAGTATATGTATCCAGACTACTAATAAACTGGATTACTGTACAGCATTTGATTCCTCAATGAAATGAGTCAATGTTTCTGATATATAACACCGGTGTATATTGTCTCATAAATAACACTGGCATGTATTGTCACACAATTAACGTATGTATATTGTTTCATTAATAACACTAACGTATATTTTCTCAAAAATTACACTGGCGTATATTGTCCCATAAATAACACTAGCGTATACTGTCTCATAAATGACACTAGCGTATACTGCCTCATAAATGACACTAGTGTATCTTGTCTCATAAATAACACCGGCGTATATTGTATAAAATAACACTGGCGTATATTGTCTAAAATAACACCGGCGTATATTGTCTAAAATAACACTGGCGTATATTGTCTAAAATAACACTGGCGTATATTGTCTCATAAATAACACTGGATTAGCTTAAATCATAAACAACACAGGCGCATCTTGTTTCATAAATAGCTGGTGTATAATGGAACAATCTTTTGATGTAACCTGCAATACAAAATTATTTTATTTTATCATTATTGTGTCCAGCATTAAGATTAAATGGCTGTAATGGAACATTTGCTTTTAATAATAATATTCACCCTTTAGTTAAGTTTAAAAGATTATCAAAATATAGTGTTTTAGTAATACATATAATTTTGCCGATTTACAAAAAATAGCATATCAAAAATATTCCTTACCAGTACTGAATTTCCAAGTTCACAATTTCGTGTAGTTCTCCATCGATATGTATAAGATGCTTCAATATATAATTCTCACTTCCTAGATCGTCTTTGTCCTCCCTCAACTTCACTTTGATTCCTCGAGCATTTATGACATTATAAAAATTCCCTGTCTTAATTGAAAAAGGATCTTTATAAGAGAGAGAGAGAGAGAGAGAGAGAGAGAGAGAGAGAGAGAGAGAGAGAGAGAGAGAGAGAGAGAGAGAGGTTTTTTTCTAATATTCTTTAGGATGAAACTTAAATCGATTCATTGAATCTTTGAACATGCTTCACATTATCTTATATATTTGTTTGACTTTGTAGCAATGATAAAATGTGTGTCACTTGAAATACAGCTGACGACATCTCTATGTAAACGAACAACTATTTTATAAGAATGTATATAAATATGGTTTTTGCGGAAAAAATTCTTTCAATACATTTTTGACGTGATGACGTCTAACACAAACGTTATAATAGGTTTCACATCGTTAAACACAATTATTGAGCATAAATCTTTACTTTTATACACTTACTCTGGTTTTCTTTTGATCTATTCCTTCTTTTAGAAATCGTATTAACTGTAGTTCAGTCAAGCTTTCATCAAATACGATACTGGAGAACACGTGACCAGGTAATTTAGCTGAGTCCGACCAGGCCAAGTCCATCTTCTTGTCGTCGTATAGATTTCCATTTACAACGGAGATGCACGTAAATTTTCCATCAAGGACAACTTGTTAAAGAAGGATAAACTATTAATATCAATCTATATTATAAATTGAACGTTTTACATATTCTCAAATGGAGTTTATCAACACAATAAGAAAATTTGGAAACAGAACGCATATCACTATATAACAAGAGACTTATGTCGGCCTCAATCACCCATTTGTGCAACAAATGTGGTTTATTCAAAACACATAAAATTGTTCCGTTGAACATATACATTCTGGTGTTGGGCATTGACTTTAAGACTGGATGTGTCAAAAAGGAGTCCCTCCATGTCATATTACATAAACCTAGCTTCATTCCTATTGGAGCCGACCTGACTGAGTTGGTAGCACACTCGACTCTTGATCTTGAGGTCGTGAGTTCGAGTCCAGCCGGCGACAGGTTGGTTTCCTGTCTTTCAGGTGAGGCAGTAAATACCCATATAACAGTAGATGTTGGCACGTTAAAGAACTCTCATTGCTCTATTGCCGTAAGTGCCAAGGATAGGCCAAAATTTGAAGCCCTTATCGCCGGCATTTGGTGACCTCGCCATATGAGTGAAATATTCTTGAGTGGGACGTTAAACAACAATAAACAAACAAACAAAACATTCCTATCAAGAAAGTTAGCAATATGCAGGGACCGATACAATAAACAAAGAACATATTCTAAGACAAAATTCTTTCTCAAAAGTTAAGAATTTACTCATCTGAGTAAAAAACCATAACATGATTTAATAGTTTTATCAACTGAGGTAAGATTGATAAGGGACAGTGTACATCTAGTCGGGAACATATGTCCCAATTTATGTTCCGACTCATTTAACTGAAAATTATTCTAATCATAATCTATGATTAATTTTAACAACCAATCAAGAGGTATAAAACGCTTTAAAAATCAAATAGGCAGCAAAAAAATAAATAAATATATACCTTTTTAAAAATATTAAAAACATCTTGTAAAAACGCCGAAACATGGCCAAATCAGTAATTTATACATATAATATGTATGATATGTATAATGTATATACAAAAATCTCAGATACCAAAGTATAAACAATAGAATGTCCAGGACATAGATACAAATAGTGAACTATATTCAAGACACAGGTAAATCAGTATAAGTACGATACATAAGATAAATGACTCCAGACATATATTGGGGCACATGTATCGGACTGAATTAACACTTTCACTACAACTACACAATGCACTTAAGTATTTTATCAGTTGAGAAAGAAATATATCTGAGTTTCTTTATAGTCCACAACTTTTTTGAGAAAATTCTAAAGATTTGAGTAAAACATTTGAGTAAAACATTTGAGTGAAATATATGAGCCCAGATTCCCCTGAGAATAGTTGTGGCCTGGCATGGTTTGACGCCCAGATTCCCCTAGCATTCCCATGGGAACCAATTGTGCTCCTTTATTGGCCGACGTATTTCCCTCGACTTTGTCTGGCCTGGCATCAGGGAAGCAACTGGAATATTGCTAACGTATTCAATGGTTTACTTTAACTGTATACCAATAACTATAATGTTAGTTTACACAGAAAATAGATAATAATCATATTATCTGGGTCCGAGACCATAAACAAGGAAAATTTTGAAACAAATTTCATTCCAAAATACAAGATTTTACTCATCTGAGTAAAGAGTGAAAAATCATGGACAATATCAGCTTAGGAATTTTCTCAACTGAGGTAAGATTGTTAAGGGGCAGTGTAAATCTAGTCGAGGACATATGCCCCAATTCATGTCCCGATTAACTTAACTCCGACTTTTGAACTTTATTTTAACCATAATCTGTGATGATTTATTTAATAAACAACCAAGAGGTACAAAACCTGTTAAACATCAAATACTTAGCACGTTTTGTGGCATACAAAAGGAATTGATATATACTTTTTTAAAAAAAATTAAGAACGTCTTGTCAAAGTCAGTAATTTATACATATAATATGTATAATGTATATAATAAACGATATTTTCAGATACAAGTAAATTATTATACGTACATGAATAAGGTTAACATTGTCCAATATTCACCAGATTTGTATATTATCCTGGACACCATGAATATTTATACTTTGGTATCTGATATTTGATATAAGGTAGTTAAAATATCTAACGACTTTTTGTTGATATATATATATATATATATATAAACAATATAATACTTGCCGGCCTTGCTGGAGGAACTCGTGACTCCTCGCAATGCTTTTTCCTCTACAAGAACCTCGTTTTGGCCGATATTTTGATTCAAATTTTCTTCTGCCTCTGTGACACTGGAAGTTTAACTTTGCTCATTACAACATTGTTTGGGTTCATAGTTCATATGAATGCCAATAACTGATCAAGTTTTGGTGTATTGAATGGTTTAACAGATTACTCTGATAAATATCATGACTATGATAATGATTATCATTCCTGAAAATATCACATGTATGCATTAATTTTCTTCTTCATCTTCATCATCATCATCATCATCATCATCATCATCATCATCAGCAATGTTATTATTTTTATTATCATAGTTATCATTATTATTATTATTATTATTCTACGTTATTTTAAGTTATGACAAAAAGATACTTAGTCATCGACACCCCCTTACATTCTTTTCATATGCAGCAAGATTAATTATATATTAATTATATATAAATTATAATATTGCATGATAAATATAATGTAATAAACATAGGGAAATTACAAATCACACAGGCCGCATTAATGCGTAGAAAATGGTGACACATCTCTCTTTGTTCGGGGAGTAATGGGCGACTATATAATCAAAATTATTCTGTATACTGAATCACTAACATCAGACAGTCATTTATAATTTATATATGTTAATCTTATATAATCAATTAATACTTACTTGGTGTAAAACGTTATCTCAGCATTGATGATTCTGATAAATGACTTCACTAGGCTTGACCAGAGGGGAAAAACTGAAATTGTAAAATGAAATTAATCCATACACATTCACGAATATCTATTCGTGTTATATTTCAAAACAAAATTTGCAAAATAACTTATCGAATATACTTAACCAACAGACTTTTCTGTTCAATTGTAATTTGCCCGTGTAAGAAAGTTATGTTATTCATTAAGAAAACATACCTCTATTTTAGGTATCCTGGTGGATCGTAAGTTCGTGGGGATAACAAATCTAACGCTATTACTGCTGAAAACTAAATGCTTTCCCTTATCAAATGATCTCACTTTAAATTTTGTCTGTTACTCATCGTATAATGCGAAAATAACAGTTATATAGCCAAATTTTATTCTGTAATAGAGTTAAAATGTTTGTGTTTACCAACGTTGTTCATTTTGTCAAAGGGTTGTAAGTTGGTCGGTCAAATTCCAGAGTACGTGGCTTTTCTGTCCAAACTTTTGTCTAAAATGTAGTTAATATAAGTCAAAGGTACTAAAGCAGATGATACAATTTTGAGTCGCTTTCCCTTATCAAATGATCTCACTTTAAATTTTGTCTGTTACTCATCGTATAATGCGAAAATAACAGTTATATAGCCAAATTTTATTCTGTAATAGAGTTAAAATGTTTGTGTTTACCAACGTTGTTCATTTTGTCAAAGGGTTGTAAGTTGGTCGGTCAAATTCCAGAGTACGTGGCTTTTCTGTCCAAACTTTTGTCTAAAATGTAGTTAATATAAGTCAAAGGTACTTAAAGCAGATGATACAATTTTGAGTCGAATAGTTTACCCATTATGTCAAAATTTGGTCGTTGGTGTCTCTAAATCTTCGGTACTAAGAAAATGGCAATAATTTTTAATATTTTAACTGATTTATTTTTTCAATGTACTAGTCGTAGCTTTTATGTCTTCAACATTTGGATACATCGTAAATAGCTTACCTAAATAAAGCATCAAATCTCATCAGACATGTGATTTTAACGAGATATCAGAGAAAAACAAAATACCACGGACTTGCAACCTCTACGAACTTACAACACCGACGATAAAGGTAACTGAATGTTACAAGGTTTTATTATGACAGTCATAATGAGAAACACTTTTCTAACAGTCCTATAAGAAACATCAAATACAAAATCATGTTCTGGGTCAGAGATTGGTTTTGCTATCAGTAGAGTACCCAATCTAATTGTCCAAGATGAAATGTAATTTCAAGTGACGAAATTAAAAATGATCCACGAGAACCTACACATAAATAAAAACTAACAAAAATGGAAAATGAAATTATAAAACATACCATAGTAGCGCAAACGACCAAACCATCGGAATTTTGTGTCTGAGTGGTATATCATGTCGGTAAAAGCTCCGTAAGAAGACCCAATACCGGCGTAGTTTACCAGTTTATTGTCAGCATAAGTACCAACTGTATTTCTGAGAAAAACGTTTCCTGTCAATAAAATGTGGATATTAGTATTAAACATGTGGTAATGAGTATAAGTGTTTGATACCCACCCCCCACCCCGGAAAAAAATTCAAACCCTGCCACTGGATACATGAATGTGCACTCCTTTGCACTCACATACAGGTTAATTACCCTATGACCCGTACTTAATAGAAAACAAGATTTACAGATAAACAGATAAATACATGTGTATCGGTAAAATGTCATAACCAAGCAAAGGAAGTGAATCGAGCTATCAGTGGTTAGATGATATAATTCTAATGCACTCGCGTTATTTCATTGGTCGATGACGTTGAAAAATCGCAGGGGATTCACGATTCACTGCTTGTTTTTATATATGACGTCACACAAAGTTCTGCTGACCGACTTCGATGCACTTGCTGAACTTTACTATTTACATATTTTGTAATACAATACATATCGAAACATTTTGTTCACTATCTAGAGTTCCTTGCTTAAAATACGAAACATAAAAACTATATAGTATCACTAAATCGGTATCGAGATTAACAAATCCACATGATAAATCAGTAACTATTTTTAAGCGTATCAATATACTCAACAAAGTAATTTGGTCACAGATAAAGGTAGGAACCAGTATAAGTCAACGTTGCATGTCGTTTCTATCATTAAAATGCTATGAGTAATTTGAAATGAATGGGGTTACTATTTGACTGTTTTACAAAAACTGACAGGGGAATCGCCGCTACCCTGTTAGTTTTTGTAAATCATTCACATGGCAACCCTTAAATACAGTAGAAATTCAAAGGATCGAATTCCTCGATGTTTTAATTCAAATTTATATGACTCGAAATTTTCGATATGTGCATAAATTTTTGCTCCAATACTTACAAATATTTTGTAGTTTACATGTGTAAAATAGTGAAAGAAATTGTTGTTTACATAGGGATACATGTATTCTCATAACCACTAATATTTATCTAACGAAAGTTATGTTGATTTTAACATGACCATCAAAGATAATGACATTATATTTTGATGATTTTGAAGTTTTGAACCCCACACAACATCTGAAATCAAAATCGCATGGATTTTAATTGCAATTTCCGTGTCGAAGTCCCGATGTCTCGAACATATACGCCAGGGTGTATATTTATTTACTAAAGAAGTAGACCTCAGTTTTCATCCCATTATTCAAACCAAAATTCACATATTTTATTATCAACGATGCCAGAGTTATAGTTTATAGTAAACTTTAAAATTCCTAACCAGATGAATTTAGAAATAAGAAATATTCATGCTTCGCTCGCTTTCAAACCTTTGCTTTAATTCATTTAATTTAATCACTATGCTTGTATGTCGTTGTATGAAAATAAGTGTCACAAGGAAAGAATAGTGAGTAAATATATATAACGAATCAAATGAGACTAATTTTGTAACTACATGCTCATGTATTATTACACAAAAATTATTATTCAGGTTTATCAGACTAAAATGAGAATTATTTGACACATGGAACAACAGCATGTAACACACAACGAACCTTTGATAACGTGCAGAGTGGAGTTAAGAACATCTTTACATCCTACAGAGCCTCCTACGATAAAGTTCCCAGTACCTGTATACCACAAAAAGAAATACACAACGTTTATATGTATTTGGACATTAAAATATAAATAAGCATGATTATTCTTTTCATTTTAAGTAGCAATATCATATTGCCTCTATAGATATATCAAAGCTTATTCAATATCAAAAACATAATACCAAAGTTATAATGCTCAAAGAGACCACCAGCCTTTCGTAAGTAAACTGGCAAACTTTCTCACAAAAATAGCTTAGGTTCCAGCAGGACTCGAACCTGTGCTGTCAATAAGTGAGAAACTTCATGATTTAAAGCGCGATGCTCTACCCACTAGACCACGTATGAACAGTATTCAATATTATGAGCATAATATCAAAGCTTTAGTTTTGCAAATAAAGGCCACAACATGTTCAAGACGATCGATTCTGTCATAAGACATCACGTTCGTCTGCAATTTAAAACAGATGCAAAATGGTATCAAACAAGGTCAATAATAACCAATAAATGTATTCTTGAATCTGCGTAAGTGCAACCACTGTAAAAAGATTAATATCTTTGCATTTGAGGAGTTAAGAATTTAAGCGATGTTATCCATTAGACATATTACTTTAGTATATGATAATCAACTGGTACCAAAATACCAGGTGCTGGGATTATGTATACCCTCGAGGACTCAAACGGTCCAATATCCAAATAATATTTTACGGATTAAAGTCCAGAGTGCGTCCTTCTGACTTGTAACGTTTACGTAATAGCATTGATCCATGGGTAAATTTACCTGTGGGAATCAGGCCAATTGGAAGTGTAATTGGTCGTATCTTTGCTGTGGGGTCGTTATAGTCTATACCTGCTTTCTTTTGTTCCTTCCGTATAAGGACATTCACAACCTCTGAGTATGATCCATCTCCACCCAGGATTACTATTCTACAATACATTCATACGATGGGTTTAAATGTATGTATATTTATACCAACAAATACACATCCACACTATAATTTCAAGCAGCGGAAACGTTTTGGAGATTTCCATCTCCTTTTCTGTATATTGTTCAAAAGATAATCAATGACACCTACCCATCTATCCCTTTGAAGTCGTAATCTTTAACAACATCTACCATATGTCTATGTCTTTCGGACACTAAAATTAAAAAACGGAAATAATTTTCCGAAACAATTTATGAAATTAAAATTTTTTGTTGTCTGAAACGTTTTAAAACTAATAATGTTTATTAAAACTCTCTCAAGCCTTTAAGTATTAATTTACAGTTATCAAATCAATGAAAATCCAGCTAGCAAAACTATTTTACACAATTAGATGAGTCAATTAACAAAATATATCCCAAATAATATACAGCATAATACAATAATGCTGAGTAAACAAGATTCATTCAGTCGTTCACGTGCAAAGTTATTTACCAATTACGTCACATTTGATTGCAGCTAAATTGAATATTGGTTCGACCGTAGTTTTGTAATTTGTCAAAGCTGTTTGATTCCCTCCAATAGGGTTGATAAGGACCAATAAAGACTTTGGCCGTTTTGATACTGAAAAAAAGATAAAAAAAAATAAACAGACACTTATAATGATTATATGAACGTACTTAATCAAACATTGACATATACCAAGCACAAATGGTGTGGGGAGTCGGTAGGATAGTGATAAGAAGATAATTAAATATTACATCTTAAAGTCTCTCTAGGATCTGACTTGTGAGGAATTATGGCTTAAGGAAAGTCTTTTCTAGTAAGAACAAACTATTTCCCGCCAAAATGTGATTACTTGTCTTCATCATACAGCTAGCACTAGATGCATTGACTTTCGTATACCATCGGATTATGTCATTGTTTCATGTGCCCACATCTTGCATCGAGCACCGGAACATTTAACTTGTCATACACCGAAAAATGTTTGGTTCGACGTAATGGACCAATGGACAGTATTAGCATATCATAGTGATTGCCTTTTCTACATTATAATATGGAATTACAGAAAAGTCGAAAAAGCGGAATTTCCAACATAAAAATAACAGAAAATGTTTAAATGATAAAAAGTGTGTTCGATTATACATAATATGGTTGATACATATGATTAATGTTATGATAAAATACTCAGATTCTGTTTCACATGAGACATGCGTACAGTTTGTTAGTTTGTATTGTATGTTCGTCCTCAGCTTTTCACAGATATTTTCATCTCCGGATATGTGCACTGCCGCCTTCGTGAGTTTAATTCCCTCCTGTTGAATATACCATAGATACATGGAATACTGACGGTAAAAGAAATATGATGTCACCTCCTCACAACCAATGATGTCTTCTATCCTTATGTGTACTGAAAAATAGATGTTTAGAGATATGACTTTGTACAATATAATATCATGAGGCCGGATGTGGATATTGTAATCGTCACTGTACATTTTCTGAATACAATTAATTAATACGCCAGAGCTCATAAAATTCAATAAAAAGGTTATCAACAGCAATTCATATTTTCAAAACATACCACCTTTCCACTCTTTACATAAATTGTGCATTTTAGATCAAAAGAAGACTTTTTGGCAACATCGACAACTTCACTAAACATGATAACGGAAATTGAATAGTCATGGTCGGTTTTATGTCCTTGTTTGCAATTACTGTAAAATGTTTCACGGAATAAAATGTTGCGTTACTTTTTCGGTAGTGGCTGTTGTATCTTCCTTGTAAATTGGGTGAAAGGATCCACTCCTCACTTATTTTATTTTAATTTAACTGTGAAATCACGGCGATTGCAACTGGTCAACAGGTGATGCTTACTCCTCCATGACACCTGATCCCACTTCTGGATTTCAGATATGCGTATTTGTCGAGTGTTAATCTTATTTGTATAATTCTTTGGTTTTCGTGATTAACATACTGTAAATTTTGTGACGTAGCTAACCTGCGTGTAATTCAAGACGACTGTTTATTGATATTTATTTCATTATCTAAATTTTCTATATTAAATTGAATCGTTCAGTGTTTCTTATTGTTGACATCGGAGAGAAAACATCGTTACTGAAACTGCTACTGAAAATATAGTCCGTTGTTCCCAAATATACAACAGAGAGTTAAATGTATCTTATGGCTGGAAATATGAAATTACCATAGCTGGATGCGTATCCGTGTTCCTTTTCGGTCGGACTGATTTTAATTTGAATATTGTTTTACGTCAAACTCGATACTTTTTCAGTTATATGGTGGCGGCCAGTTTTTATTGGTGGAGAGAACCCGGTTACATTTTACAAGGGTAGAGACCACAACACGCAACACGCAAACTGGCAAACTATCTCAAGAAATCCGCTCAGGTTTCAGCGTGCCTCGAACCTGCGCTGACTAGAATGAGAGTGTGTACTTCAAAGCGCGATGCACTAACCACTCGACCGTAAGCATACATATGCCTTCAGATAAACTTTTAAACCCACGTTGAAATGTCACGTAAAATAGTCCTCACTAAAATGACAGTTGAGGTTCGGTCGGTAGCACAGCTCCAAATTGTTGAAATTTGTGGCTGGCGATGTCCACACATTAGTGAAATTCATATATATTCATAGATGACATCGAAGTCGTATTTCGATTTATTTTAACGTTATCATATTTCATTTTAAGGGTGATCAGACATGTTATGTAAGTGGTATCGTACGATTACCCATATTTCTTTGTGGGAATGAGGTTATTAGTTGAGGGACGGGTTTATTTTCATCACATCTAAACACGATGATAGCCGGAACCGAAAATTGTTGATAAACTTTTGCGTTGGTGTCAGTACAAGATTAACAAATGTATCTTGGTACAGAGTATATCTTGAAGCAGTCTATATGTATTGATATCTCCCGACTTATTAATGTTCGTGCTGCAACGCCATTACCTATCTAACGGTATCTTCACGGTCTCATCGTCACCAAAAACAAGTAATCACTTAATTTAAATTTTTATTATCTTGCGTATATAAAGAATGTATTCAAACTTTTAGTTAACAAAATCTACGCCAGATGACCATGAGCAATTATTAATGGGTATAAAGAAATAAAGATTTAATCCCATGGTTAAAACGACAAATGTAATTGATGTACGGTTCGATTGAACATATATTTCCTTATTTTATCATTGAAGTAAAAAAAAAAACATAATTTCACTACATTTTATAACTTTAGTCAATTAACTTACACGGTTTTAATGCATACATAGGGTATTCTATTTTAAATCACGCTTTGAACCATGGATTCTCTCACTTCTGTCTAGCGTAGGTTAGAACCCGTCTGGTACGTGAACTTATTTTTTGCGAGAAACTTTGCAGTTTATTTGCAGAAGTACCGGTGGTCTATTCCTGAGTACATTGTAACCGGACTGTCCTCTCTACTAATAAAAACTAGCCTCTACCATATAACTGAAAAACTTTGAGTGTGGCGTAAAACACTAAAATAATAATAAAAAGAAGTTGGTGCGAAAATTACCTTATGCCAGTAAGGGTTTTAAACGTGTTAAGCCTGACGTGACACGAGATCTCTGTTATGTTTCTTTCGAGAGAACAGTGATTTTCACTTTACTTTTTGTAGCGAACGTCTAATAAAGGGACACATAATGTTCGTCTAAGATATGTTCGAAATCAAGGAATTGAACCCAAGAACACCCGCCAGGAAGTCGAATCCTTTTCGAAAAGCACAGTCTGAGCAATTACTCGAATTGATTTGATTTGATTTTTGATTTGAATTTTTATTTTACGCCATACTTAACGATGTTTCAGTCATATGATGGCATCCAGTTTTTATTGGTGGAGGAGAAACACCGCTTACCCAGGCAAAGACCACCGAGCTTCCCCAAGTAAACTGGCAAAATACTCGAATTGAAATTGTTTCATAAATAACAAAATGTTAATAAGTCGATGACTAAACTTCGAGTATAATCCTGTGATTTTTATCGAACAATTTCATTATAAAGGTGGGTAGCTGGTATTAGTGTGACCGAATGTATGACCGTATGTATGACCGAAACGATCGTCTTTAGTTTGTGTTTTTAGACTCATTTGTAAGACTACAACTTTGGTTTTGTTAATAAAATCAAAACCACTGAGTCTTTACCACTGCTGTTGGACCGCCTGAGTACCCGAGGGTATACGTAAACCAAGTACCTGGTATTTTCATTCTATAGTACTATCTCACTCGGAGAACCATTTTAATTATAAACTTCTCAAAAGCTGAGATATTCATTTTTACAGTGAGTACTCTTAGACGGATTTGGCAACACATTTAGATTTACAATTTGGCCTCGTCCGCTTTTTCTTTCGGAAATATATATCGATATTAAATTCAAGCGCAAATGATGAAGTCTTACTGACAGAAGCGATCGTCCTGAAAATTTGTTTTGGACTTCTTTTTAAAACTATAACTTTGGTTATAGCAAAAATATATATAGGATTCAATGTGCACATTACCTTATATTTATAGAAACATCACGTGGTTTCTTAAAATAATTTATTCGTTTAAAAAAATGTTCATAGTTTAAAAAACCGACGCTTTTAAAATTCGTAGCAGAGGCTAAGGTGTTTTAGGTTTGATAATTTATTGATCATGAAGAAATAAGCAAAAATGTAGTTGAAATAGATGAAATATAATTCAATATAAGAATGATTCAAACTCAGGAGTACGGTCTTACCGGAAGTGGAACTCGAATTAAAACAAACCTCCTCTTCTGTTAGAAGACACTCACTAAAAATTCCATCTGCTTTTATCGAATAATTCATGTCGATAGTATGCAAAATGTAATTGACAGTAGGTGTATAAACAGGAAGAATCCAATACCTTCCGCTGTTTGTTAGTATACACAATTTCACATCAGTGTTTTAAGATGCAAATCTTTTTACACCTCCACACAATTTCAGTTTATATCGATTCCCATGCTTGATATAAAGTTGTCCTCCCTGGACCTTTTGGTTTGCAAAACGTATGTCTTTTGCAAACACTAAAACAACCTAATATATTATATCTTTATACTTTCATTTCGAATTAAGTCTATAAGTCTTGCTTTTACACAATGGACGATATAGATCCGACAGCCGAGTGACGGGTAGGAAATAGGATTCTTCCGAAGTACTGACTTAAATTTTCAGCTTGGATAGGCATAAACATACGATGTATGACAATTACTGATTTTATCACTTGAATAAAAATTTAAATATTCACTAATAAAGATTTGATTTTCATTTTATACTTATAATTTCACAATTTGTCTCCAGGGCATTTGACTCTCATTTGTCATGGTCACTTATCTGATATTTGTGAATGCATGTTTTACATATTATCCAGTGTATAACCGTATATACTTGGCCTTGTTCTATTACATGTGCGGTAGTCATAAACTAATTCACTGTTCAATATATTTGTACTTCCGGCAATTTTATGGTACTTTATCAGCATTTTAATCATGTCATACATTATATGGGATTGAAAAGAAATACATCACTAATGCATTAAGTACTAACTGTACTTCTTTTTATATCAATTTTATACGAATTTCACATCTAGTCGGGAAATTTTTCAAATGAAAAACCGGTTTATCTCATGGTTCAGGAAACAAAATTCAAGCAATCGGCTACCAAAAATGTCATACATTATTATCTCGGTCAGAAAAGACCCTGTTCAAAGTATACTCACCAAAGTATACTTACTTATTACCTCCCCTTAAACGGAATCTAACATGGTTTGATATGATCAAAATGTAAATGTAAACAAATTGTGGAAAACGTCTTGTTCGCCATTGGCAATTTTAGAAGTGTAACCGAGCGGAAATACTTATATCAAAATAAAAAAAAAAAAAAAAAAAAAAAAAAAAAAAAAAAATAATAATAATAATAATAATAATGATATTAATGATATTAATAATAATAATAATAATAATAATAATAATGATAATAATAATAATAATAATAATAATGATAATAATAATAATAATAATAATAATAATAATAATAATAATGATAATAATAATAATAATAACCATCACAAATGATATTCTTAAAACAAAATTGTAATTAGCAATCAAAAGTTTCATAATACATGTATTTTGAAGTAAAAATAACATGTTATCGAATTTCAATAATAGGTGTCGGGTATAAACATCCATCCCTACTCATATGATTTGTACAAGAACTAACCAACTTTAGAATAAGACATATTTTGCTTGGAAATATTAATAATCAATGCGGTGAGAACTCTTTTGTTATTACAAAGGACATTGTATTAATAATTAGCAATAGACATTTTATAAACGGTAAAGTAACTTAATAAATATGGCTGAAGTATTATACCACAAACCTGCTACAAGAAAATTATCATCCAAGGAGGATAACTGGAAGATGTCCATTTCAGATGTTTTGGTAGCATGCAAAGAATGTACCAGATCATTCACAACCATACCATCTTCAAAAATATAACAAAAATAAATTTTTCCAATATACTAAATGTACAACTCCCACATTTTCAGCGTTTTCATTTTTCAGTTAACCTAAGTTCAGATAATCATTTACTTTTGAACCAATCACCTTGTGATTTTGACAAAATATTTTCCTCTCAGACCAAACAGGTTTATAATACATCTTTTTGAATTTGTAATACTGCAATACCCATAAAGACTTCATTTCATAACATTCTAACAATATTGAAGTCTTGATCGATCGAAAACCTTAGTTTTGTTTTCCATGTAATGTCAAAATATCCCATTTATACCAATTTTTCTGCAAAATCTGAAAATATCTGAATTTGGACCAACCAGTGACCTTAATTTTGCTACTTATCACAACTGAAACTTTCATAAGACCTTCCATTAAATTTATAATACGAAAGTACTTATTAGAATAAGCCAGTGTCAAAATTCGACCAATCACAAACTTGTATTTTGCTACTATGGTTACTGACGCATCTGTAACATCTACAATTGAATTCGTAATATCAAAATACCCCTGTTTGTTTTTTCTATCTTCAAAATACCACTGTATACAATTTTCAACAAAATTGGACAATATGAAAATCGTGATGCTTCAAGAGTTACCTCCACTAGTATTGTGATAAACCTTAACTAACTAGACAAAGTACCTATATATTATGTGTAACTAGTTTCTATAATATGAACTAAGGCAAAGCCTTGAAAACGATCGCAGATCCTTTTTTTATAAATGCGTGAATAAGCATTCATTGGGAGTCTATTCGATCTCACAGGAGCAACACCTGTCCAGCAAAATGACAATGAACTTCGGCCGTTCGAGCTACTCTCTTTATAATTTCGTTTCGAATTTATACTTTTTGTATTACTCGAAACAAGATAAAGCCGGCAGCTGAAATAACAAATCACGGGAATGCTCCAATACTAATCTGAAATAGTATATTTACAGCTTGGATAGGCATAAATCGCGCACTTTATCAGAATTACTGATTTTATCAGTTGAAAAGCAATTGTACAACTCAATGATCAAGGAGGAATGCTTTTTATTTTATACTCATAAATTGAAAATTCAAACATGTCTTAAGGACATTTCACTCTCATTTGTCAAAAAGCAATATATCTTAATATGATTTTGAAATAAAGTAGTTGTACTTAATCCCATATATAAAAGTGTATACCGTGTTCTCATGTTCGGAATTCTAATCACCGCTATCGAAGCATTCATTTTCGTGAATGCGTAGATGACCAAGTGGTTAGGACGTCGTGCATGAGAACCAAGCGATTGGTGCCGTAGGTCGAGGGATCGAACACCAGCCGGGGCATGGTGAAATTGTAGGTACCTTGTTATTTCTGTATCTGTGCTTTATATATGATTGGTGTACGCAGATGGTATTATTTCTGATCCAAGGTCCATAGTGAATGATAATGTTGTAGTGATATTTTTTGCTTTATATATACATGTACATGTACTTGCATTTCTCTACATGCATCGTATTCGATCCATTGTCATTTAAGTTAGGATTAAACATCTGTCACCTTTAACTCTGCGACCAAGTTCTCATCTTCGGAATTCTAATCACCGCTATCGAATCATTCATTTTTGTGAATGCGTATATTGCCAAGTGATTGTGACGTCGTCCCCTTGTTGACCGGTCACACCCGCCATTGTGGTTACACAACCAATTGATACAGTTAAAGGAGGACCTGCGATATTACATTGAAATTCAAAATTAGATTCTTAACACTTGTTAATCAGACCTAAAATATATTATGATTTAACGTTTGTACTTTATAAATGTGTAACATAGTTAATAAACATTATTCACAAAATATACTTGTAACTTCAATTTACCAGTACTGAATTTCTAATTCCTTAATTTCATGTATTTCCCCATCAATTTACCAGCACTGAATCAGATCATTTTAGTAAGCCGACTAAAGTACCTCTGGAGGAGGTGTCAGTGTTTGCAATCTAAAGTATGCAGAAATGGTGGCAAAAACAACAACATATATTGGAAAGAGGAATAAATTGCAGTGACATTCTTTGTTTGATTGAGAAAGTTTTGAAACTATGGTTTAATAACGATTAAATAATGTTTAAGATATTATCGAATAAAAAGTATTTATATCATACACTTTACACTACGTTGTATGCAAGAGTATACCAGTAAGCTCTAAAATGTCAGTCATTTTGAAAATGCATACACTATAATTATTGAATAACTTCAAACCTAACAAAACTACCTTCAAAACCTGTTAAAGCAAGAAATCAAAACTGAAACCAGATTTCTGTCAATGAATTCGCACTTATTTTTTATTTGTATATGTAAATTTCTTTTTTTTAACCTGATGTAGATTCTGATTTTTTAGCAATTACTTTATATGCTTTTAATAACATTGCAAAAGTTAAGATTAACAACCGAGATGTTCTCTGCTTGACAGAATAAAATGTACGGTAAAAGATCAGGCATGTTACCCTAAATGATAACATTTGGCCATAATAAAGTACAAAAATATGAATTTGATGAATGGTTTGTCTTTAATCACCCCTGGTATTGTCCATCGTTCAGCAGTTTTACAGCCAACTCGTGTATATCGGAACAGCTTTTCGATGTAACCTGAAATACAAAAGAACCAAAAACCTATTTATTGTTGTTAAGTAAAATGAAAATCAATATCAAAATCAATGATACCATAGTATTAATCTTAAGGATACAACGTTTAAATACGGTGAATGTTAAACAAACACAGACCTCAGGATATCTAGAGGTGGGATCAGGTGCCATGGAGGAATAAGCGTCCCCTTGTTGACCGGTCACACCCGCCATTGTGGTTACACAACCAATTGATACAGTTAAAGGAGGACCTGCGATATTACATTGAAATTCAAAATTAGATTCTTAACACCTGTTAATCAGACTTAAAATATATTATGATTTACGTGTTCGAGTCGATTTAATTTTGTACTTTACTTTATAAATGTGTACCATAGTTAATAAACATTATTCACAAAATATACTTATAACTTCAATTTACCAGTACTGAATTTCTAATTCCTTAATTTCATGTATTTCCCCATCAATTTGAATCAAATGTTTCAGCTTTTCCTCTTCAGCTCCGTCGTTTATCTTGTCATCTTTAACCTTCACTTTAATTCCTCGAGCATTTACGCACTTAAAGAAATTGCCTGTCTGTTAAAACACATATCAAATATAAGATGTTAAAATAACAATATGTTGTCCAGAATCATATAAATATAACATAACAAAACGATGAAAGCAAACCTAAACCTGCATTTTATGTGACATCAGATTTAATGACGCACAGATTAATAGATGCTGTAAATATGACTGATATCTACAACCATCAGATGATTTTGGTGTGCGAACACTGCTTTGATATAGATTTGTTTGAAAATCAGATATCAGCACTTCAGTTAAATGCAGAGTGACAGAAACATATGGAAAACGATTTTTTTGGGGGGAGAGGGATCGCAATATCAGTTTTTACTAGCATACATTAGTGAAGTATGTTTTATCTGAAATTAACAAGAGAATTAATTTTCTATCACCTCGCATATAATATCAAAAGTCACCGTTATGATATAGTGAAAATGTTGCACTTACACGCTCTTTCTTTTCTGCAAGTGCTTCCCTGATCAGTCTTAATAGATCAAGCTCGGTTAAGGTGTCATCAAAGAGCGTAGCAGTGAATACATGACCAGGCATTATGAAATGATCGTTCCAGGCATATGTCATCTTCTCGTTGTCAAGAATGTTACCATTTCCCACCGAAACAGATTTGAATTTGCCTTCAAACACAACTTTTACGAAAACAGATAAGACAATTAAATTATAAATTTAAAATTAATGCATTTTGATGTTTTCATTCTAAAATCATGGCATATCGTTTATAATACCTTAATCATTTACTGTGATCTAGTGGAAAATCGACCATTTTCGAGTTGTCTCATTCCGTTCAGTTTCATCACAATAGTTTGTACTCAGATTACGTGACGTCATGTAATAGTTGGACAAGGTCGATTCCGGTTATGTAATATTTTCATTAACTATATTCGGCGATATCTTATTTCACTTCATCTGCGAGGAATTAATTTTATTTAAATTATCTCTCATGTAAATATAGAGTGTCATCAATTTCCTATAATCTAATTTTCAAATCTGGCACTTATTACTTCATGAATTTAATATCCCTGGTCATATAGGCGATGAACTGCTTATCCGAAATATAATGATGCCCTACTTTTCTCTTTGAAACCGCACTCTATTATGACGAATCATAACGTAACAAGAGAACTCAAAAATGGTCTGTTGTTTGACTTGCTAGTGGCAGGTCCCGAATCAAACCTAAGACGCCTTAAGCAAATGTAGTAATTGTTCCTCCACCAATTCAACTACCGATATAAAATTTGATCATCATTTTGTACCGTGGTTCCGCATCGAAGAACAGTAGGAAAGACTAATTTCATAATTATCAGTCCATGACACATGTGCAATGACTGTGACACTTGACCTATAGCTGGCGATGACGTCATAAAAAGAATAATGCGGGTAAACCATTCTTAATCTAACACGTTCTCCGCATGACATTGAATGTTAAGGTCATGTACAGGATGTTAAGGTTATAAAACAAATGAAAACAAATGATAAATTTGATAAAAGGATTGTTTTAGTGTTGTCGTCATGTCTAATTGTTTTACTGATATGGGTCCGATGTCACCAAATTTACGCAGTTCTCAAACTCAACTAATTATTCATGATTTTAGGGCAACAACTGATTCTGTAACTGGTCATATTTATCACTGATGGCATACATCTATAAATAATGATTAAAATCATTGCTCACGTGAAGAAAATTTCAGAAATATTAAAGAATTGTTTGAGTAACATACCAAAACATATTTATTCATTTTTATCGAAAAATCAGAAATGTGGCCTAATATTCTGATGTAAATGAGGAAAAAAAAAATATGCTTCATATTTAGTCAGATTCGGAAGTTTTACAAACGACTATATAGTCAGAGGAATAAAAACTGGGTTTGAGTAAATTTGGCGACTTCGGGCAATGAGATCGTGTGTAGCTTTAGTGCCTCAAAGATTGTCATGTGCTATATAGCGAGGCCACTTTAATGTGCCATGCTTGGGTTACACGTGACATCGGTGATTTTCGATTCTTCTGTCGTGTGATTGGTGAAGGAATATTTTCTTCACTTTTAAAGCTTTAGATATGACCCAGAACTTCCGTTTACAAATCAAACTATTAACCACTAGCTGTATACCAATACAGTCAATCAATAAAACGAGAGAACTTTTTTATTCTTCACCCAAATGTATTAAACAATTACCAGAATCCTTTGTATAGGTCTTTACTCCCTGCAATAGTCTGCCCTCTATCAGTACTTCTTTTTCGCCAACATTTTGTTTGCAAGATTTATCTGTCTCTGTGACACTGCAATATAATATGGAATGTATATTCTTTAGATTGATGTGAATGATATCCACTCAAATAAATATTGCAATGAGAATCAGATAGAATCTTACAAATATCTTAAAATAAACGATATGGTTATCTTTTTACTCAGAAGAGAGGTATACTATACTATAAATTCACCTCATAAATGGCACGTCACTTAAAATATAAGGTATCGTCTGTTCTCGCACTTGCAATAGACATATCTCGTTTTTGTCAGTCTGTGTATCCCTGCATTTATCGTTTGCATTGTTTGTTAACATGGTCAATGACATTTTCTTGTTGATACTTTACATATAACTTTGTCTATAAAAACTGTTAAAATTTTATATCAGTGAAACAAAAATCTAACGGCAATTGTTTAATAGGAAATAAATGTGTCGGTATCATCCGGGTTCATATCTATTTGCCGACGGTGGGTGAAAAAGTGATGCGGCTACTAAAATAGGTCAAACTGATAAGTGCATGTGTGTTTACAAACAGGATTTCAAGCTTTCAATGTGCGAGAAAAAAAATCAAGCGCCACATTTGAGTTCCGAAGGCCTCGGTTGGGACTCTTATTGACCCATACCACCCTCGACTGATATTTTTTTTATCTGTAACTAAACGTGGAGCTAGATTCTTATTCTATCTTTCTGGAATGTCATGGATACAGAAAATGTAACATTTTAGCATTAAAAATCATTAATATTTTTCAATACACCATAGCATGTCATGGTAATATACAGCAAAACTATGTTATAACGAAATTGACAAGAACTTTTAAGTCTCCATTTAAACGATTCGTTATATAGTAAGAGTGAAATAAGAATTACATTGTCGTGTATCTATCGTGTAAGAACACTGCAACAATATGTTTAGAATAAAATTGCTTGAGGTTTAAAACCTGAGTAAACCATTGAAAACCTAAATATGTAAACATGTATTGATGCGATGTTATTTCAATTCAATTTTAATTTTTAATAAAATGATTAAAACTTATATGGACTCAGGGTGTGTTACAAGTCAATAGAGGATGCTAACTCCTCCATGGCACCTGATCCCCCTTCCACCATGTTTGTCCAATATTCAATAGATTCGACATCCTGAAGATTTATACTTTGGTGTCTGAGATTAATTACACGCACAAGAATACAAGAGTCAGAAAGTTTTTATTCGATATTTACAATAGATGTCACATAAATCGAGTTCATGACGTTTTGGGTTTACAGTAATAATCTGCAAATCAAAAGATCAGATGCTGTGAGTAAATTCAAAGTGAGTTTAAGGTTGCATAAAGATAATTATTCCATGATTATCTTATCCTCTAGATTTTTACTGACTTCTTTACTATTCTATACTCCCCGTTGTTGTGCAATAGTTATATTAACTCCCAAATCACTTTGTAGTTTGATATAACAACCCGACAACTAGTACATGGGACGTCATAGTAGGTCAACTCCAGAAAAAAATTATACTCACCTCAACCATTAGCTTCGCTGAATATCACTTCCCTGGGGTTGATAAATCAAGGTGTTAACCCCATCAAAAGTAAATAATTGTATAATGTTATTGAATTATTGTTTTATAATAATTTACAGCGGCCCCATGGCTGGTGTTGTCCATATTGAAGCACTTGGAGTTTTGTCAATCATGAAAATCAGAAGGTTCGATCAGTTCCTATAAGAAGGTTCGATCAGTTGCTATAGAGAGGTGAGGGTGTCTAGCCGACCGCAAACACCCAAATATACTTTATTGTCAAATACAACCAAATCGGTTATGGTTCGAGGTCACAATAAAGAAACAACATCACAACCGTCTAACAACCAAGTTTGTACAATCATGTAACATTCAAGATAATGAAAATCAGTTACGCACTTTGTAGAACATGGGGCTGTTTCAGATATATAAATACATTATGGAGGTATAAAGAGAGACATCAATTACTAAATCTGATGTTTTAAAAATCGGGGAGTCAGTATTTGTGTCACTTTCTAGTTGATAAATAACTGTGTATGTCAATCAAAGTAAAATCATATAAAATATCTAAATTTAGTGAAATAAATCATAGATGATGTCATACTCACTCAGTGTAAAATGTTACTTCAGCTTCAAAAGTTCTAAGAAATGACTTGAAAAAGAAAAGCCAAAGCGGAACAACTGAAAGTATTATGAATAATACTAATAATAAAACTAATAATAATACTAATACTAATACTAATACTAATACTACTTCTACTACTACTAATAAAAATAATATATATATATATATATATATATATATATATATATATATATATATATATATATATATATATATATATATATATATATATATATATATATATACTAAGATACACAAGTCTATAATACAAAGCATAGTCAATAATATACGAAAATGGATTATCAATCTTGGTTTGATTGTACATATCAGTCAGATCAGTCTACACGGACAATGTAGGAAACCTTGACGAGCAGAAAACGATAGATTAACATAATAATAATAATTCAGATATGCACAATAAAGTCGTGGCTCCGTGATAGAGTGCTCGATTAGCAACCACAGGTCCTCAGGTCGTGTTACATAATGGCAGTAAGTGCCGAGCATAGGCCAAAATTTTAAGAGAGAGAGAGAGAGAGAGAGAGAGGCAGAGAGGCAGAGAGACAGACATAGAGACAGACAGAGAGACAGAGAGACGGACAGAGAGTTAGACAGACAGAGAGAGAGAGAGTTAGACAGACAGAGACAGACAAAGGTGCACGTATTAAAATACTGACCATAGTACCGCAAAGGACCTAGCCATCTAAATTTTGTGTCCGAAAAGTAAATAAGGTCTGTGAATGCGCCATTTGTAGATGTTACACCCGCATAGTTGACGAGTCTGTTATCGGCATATGCACCAATCATATTGATTTGATGTAGTTTACCTATCACGAAAATGTTACCCATATCATATCAATGACAAAGTAATAAATCCTTATAGTTAGGCAGCGAAATATTCTTTAATTCGATATTGATTTGATTTTGATTTTTTGTTTTACGCCATACTCAACAATCTTTCAGTCATATGATGGCGTCCAGTTTTTATTGGTGGAGGAGAAACCCCGGTTACCCGGTTCAAGACCACCGACCTTCCGCAAGAAAACTTGCAAATTTCCCCTCTTAATTCGAAATGACCCTGGTGGGTTTCGAACCAGAGGTGAGAGGCCTTGTGAATAAAAGCGCAATGCTCTAACCACTCGGCCACGGAGGCCCCCTTCTTTAATTCGACTGAATAGTCATAGCTATTCGTCGTTTATTATGTACATCGTTTTTCCTCATTTCCAATGTCAATGTATACATAATGGAAATGGATTTAAATCAATAACGAATATGCAGATCAGTTTTATAAGTTTTGATACTATTGTTTCAGAAAACTTTCAAATACTTTGGTATCTGAGATTTTAGAAATAAACGTTATAACTCATTTCAGACTAACCAATTTGTTTTTGTAAATCTACGACCAGTAGTTTTTTTTATCAAATCATTTCTCAGGACTTTCCGGAACATTTTATAACCTATGTATACGTCTGGCTATAAATCATAAAATGAACCAATAAACTCAGTATACTACTTTAAAAACGTTTTCTGTAATCTATTGATCTATTTCGACAGATTCGATATAAGGAATCAACATTGGTCATGGGTTGGAAATGAACCAACTAGTCCCAATCAAGATTATCGGAATGAATGTTAATTCATCCGACCCAAGAACTTTTAATCTGGAACTCAAATTTCGTGCTCGATTCTACTATTCAAGAAAAATTCAGCAAAATCTCATTTAACGAAATCGGCGCCTTTAACAATGAGTTTGTCACAGATGTCAGATGAAGGCGCCAATATGTAAATTATCATAATGCATTTTCATATACTCATTACGTATCACAATGCAACTGGGTATGATAACTGACAAAAGTCAAACCTTTGATGACGTGCAGTGTTGAATTTAGAACATCTCCAAATCCTGTACTTCTTACTGCAATACGATTTCCACTCCCTGTGTAAAATATCACAAGATGCTTAGTTATAATCACAAATGAAAATTACCACAAAAGATTAAACTACTAACGTATCTTTTGAGGTTTCATTAGATGTTGGGAGACATAAACAGGTCATTTTGGGAATTTGTTTAATTTCAGAAGGATAATGATATTTGAAGATAAGTTATCTATTTCCTGCATCATCAATAAGCATATACGTTTATATTTCAAAATAACATTTGATAGCAGCACATGCATTTATTGTTATATATTTCAGCTGCGTCTGTTACAAGATCCTTTAATCTTGATAATATATATATATATATATATATATATATATATATATATATATATATATATATATATATATATATATATATATATATATATATATATATCCGGGACGTCCTGAAGATTTAGACGATAGTATGAGTCTGAGATATTTATATGATGCAGTTTAAAGCAGTGCACGCGAACGGAAATGATTTATAAAAATATCAGCCATATAGGGATTACACAAGGAGCGTCGAGTGGTGAAAGTGATAGTAGCTAAACCACGAAATGTGATCATGAATATTTACCAACAATATAGCACTCTACTGTTTGCATACATTATACTGCAGTCTACGCTCCGGGTGAACCTACGTTTTATATCAATACTTCAATTATCTCATAAATGTGAAATTTTCGTCAAAATAGCGCGGCCAGATGTTTTATGTCATGCGACTTTAAAGATAATTGTGAATCCTGATATTGATCTCGAGATTTCATATTCAACACCGAATTCAATCCATTCAAATTTTTACATAACACTGTATATAATGTTTGTTACAATACATAAACAAATTACATAAACAAAAGGGTTCACGTATATACAATATTATCTTAGTCAATGTTTCTCTGCAAGCGTATGGAATTAATGCAATTGAAAGAATTTATTTGTCTCCAGTGAAAAAGTAAGCACTTTGTAGATCTTTTATGGCCCTGGTCTGACTTCAATTTCTGTCACTTTAGCTTTACACACACACACACACACACACACACACACACACACACACACACACACACACACACACACACACACATATACACACACACACACATACATATATATATATATATATATATATATATATATATATATATATATATATATATATATATATTTATAATCGTATTGTTATCTAGGCTTATCAGAAGTTGTGATGACCTTTAACGCTAAACATTACAAACATCAATCATCTTAAACCGTAATTACCAGCAACATATCTTTATATGGATGAATTTATGCATTGTATCTATACATGTATATTGTAAGGGATGGATTTCGGTCAAACGTATAAATCAAGACATTTACCTGTCGGAATCATTCCAATTGGTATTGTTATAGGTAGTATCTTTTCTGACGGGTCATCGATATTTATGCCTGCCCTCTCTTGTTCTTTTCGCATGAGGACATTCACAACCTCTCCGAAGGAACCATCTCCTCCATGTATTACTATTCTGACAAGAAAAATAAATCTTCATAAAATTGCACCAATGTTTCCATTATATAACTATTTTGTGTCTTAGTTTGTCTTTAAAGGAACATTAGCCGTTGCTTTAAAAATAATCTTACATTTTTATTACTGATATTGATATATAATTACAAAAATGAAATATACATAAGCATGAACCTTCTAAATGTCCTATTTATTTTGTGAAAATATCTTCAGAAACATAGTTTTGGCACCTTTTTCAATTGCAATTGATTAACTTAACCTTACTAATTGTATATAAACGTCACACTAGATCTGACCTTATTTCCACAACATATACAGGACTATATGTTGGTTTTGCCTATGTATAGCTCTTATTTCTTATTTATTGTACATCAAGTACAAGTAGTAAAAGTAGATAAAAATGAATATTTTTGCTAAACACGGCTAATACCCCTTTAAGAGAGTTAGTCCTTGAATGTATTCAGTATAGTTAATAAATGATAATTCATATATTTATGTTATACATACCCATCAATTCCTTTGAAGTCATAATCTTTAACAACATCCACCATATGTCTATGTCGTTCAGAAACTGAAAATATTCAAATGCATGAATCATATTCCATAATATCTTTATATTTATCTTTATTCAAATAACTTGTTATGGGTTTATATATATTGTTTATAATACCAGTTATAGTTAAGTTATAGTTTTTTTCAATCAAGATGAATTTTTAATATACATGTATACTGATTGATTAAACTATAACTATATATTTTCTCAATCAAGATAAATTTTCAGATATATATCTTGAACGATAAAATTATAACTATATTATTATGAATAATACATCTAAACTGATAACAAGTTATTAGTATCAAATATAAAGATCTAGATATAAAGATATAGATTATATCTAAATTAGTCCATTTATCAGTATTGCTATATTTCTTAAACGTAGATACTCATACTAATTATAAACCGACAATATTATGGATTATGTATATTGACATTGTTCATATAGATATATTTCTGCATCTATATACCTACATATATCTCTCAGAAACGACAGATGTGATATAATAACGGTCTCAACATGAAAAACATTTTCGAATCCAAAATGGGTTGGGACCAGATGTCCGGGAGGAATTAGTGTTCCCTATTAGCATGCTACGCTACACCCGTTGTAAATGTCCCATGAAAACTTCTCTAGTTCGTTGAAAAGTTCAAGCTCAGTGTAAAGGTCATCAGTTAGTTGTAAATCTTATTGGCGAAACGGAGTATCTATATATGGCCGTACTCCAGAGTACTATCTAACATTCTTGAGAGGTGTATTCCATAATGTTTAACAAGATGACCTTATCGACCAAGAAACTTCCTTTGTAAATATTGTTTGGGTGTTACATCAAATGACATTCATTTAGTAGACAAATTAACCTTGAACTTATGACTGTCAAGGTACAATTAGTAGATGTCGTCTATTGTAAATATGTTATGTTTGATCTATCCGGGTATGTGAATACCAATTGATTATGAAATGTAAATACCCTGAATGAAGCGGGGGCATTATATTGACTTTTTAATATTAAATTTGATCAAGCATTAATTTGTCTTTGCGAAATATGTTTAATGTTAATAATTCTTATACATAATTTTCAGAATGAAAAGAGTTGTCCCTAACTGCGATAGTTGTATATACACTTGATAAGTATTTTCGCTTATTTATTTTAATTACCATATATTCTTCCTATATTATGAGTTGGGAAATTGGGACAATGAAGTAAATCAGAATAACTCACTAATGACGTCACATTTGATGTTCGCCATTTTGAATACAGGTTCAACTGTGTTTCTGTAATCTTTCACAGCTGTTTTCTTTCCTCCTATTGGATTAATCAGAACCAGTAAAGATTTTGGTCTTCTTTCTACTAAATTAAAACACAATCAATATATGACATTACAACATGTTTTGTTTGTTTAGATAAAGTTCTATAATCGCAGGGCTTTATTTTGGGTCTGTGCAAGTCCAATATAAGACCCCATTTCTAATAGCAAAATAGTAACATTTTCCCCAATTTAAGGCCAGAAAATTCCCAATTATAACCTCTGTGAGAAAAAAGTGATAAATCACAAAATAAAGAACAAAATGATGATAAATGTACATGTATGTGAATTTTAACAAAAGATATAAAAAGTCAGCTTTATGAAATGAATTAATAAAAAAATATTAGAAAAATTATATTCATATGTATTTCTAGTGCTGTTATAATTTTCCCAATTTCTGAAAATACAGCAAAATTCCCAACTGGAAAGGTACAGTCCGCTGCTTCTGCAGGATAAATAAAACCCTGAAAAGGGATATCTATTTATTTCTTTATTCTTTAGGATAAAGGAAACACTGATAGGGGATGATTGCTTCTGATTAATTTATCTGCAAGCGAAATATTGACCATTAAACAATGCGTGAATGTTTCTTTTAATTAACGTTTTCTATTTTTATCTTATATACTAGTTAATGTTTTTCTTTAGATTATATATTATAAAATACTTATACATAATGAACTGAACGTATACATTTTTGAAGTTTTTCTTCTACATCCTTCCTCAGATTTTCACAGATATTTTCATCTCCAGATATATGTATTGATGCCTTCGTGAGTTTTCTCTCTTCTTCTTGAATATACCACAAATACAAAGCATATTGACGGAAGTAGAAATATGGCCTCACCACCTCACAACCAATTATGTCTTCTATTTGTATGTGTACTACAACAGAGAGATGTGAAGAATGATTTCTTTAACTTTGTTGTGTTATATATATATATATATATATATATATATATATATATATATATATATATATATATATATATATATATATATATATATATATATATAAAATCCTAAATAGGTACATTGCGTTGGAACATATATCTCCACCAAAATGGTAAGAATCTTGTTATCCAAACTAAAGGTTTCACTTTGCACTCAGAGCATCAATTTTTGATTATTTCTTCCCTTGCTTCAAATACAGATTTATACACGTAAATTAAATTTGATTCAACAGTTAATGTAAACTGGATACCATTAATATCATAACCTACGGTAGTCTAAGTCATAAGTCTAACCTAGCTATATTGAAATCGAATAGGAATAGATTTTTCTTTCAAAAATAAACAGAGGTTTTAAAATAACCCGGTTATAATGGTAATAAAGAAATTTGGACGGGGAATTGAAATCATTTCAAACAAAGTGGGATTTTAATGTAAGGTGATTCAGTAAGTGGGTTCAACTGTAATATACCACCTTAAGGTTTTTACATACAGTTGATGCCTCTGATGACCCTGAATCTTAGTACATTTAGATGTGTCGGTCTGACGAATAGGGGAAACGTTATTATCTTCTACGTTTAGTACATTTAGATATGTCGGTCTGACAAATAGGGGAGAGGTTATTATCCTTTACGCTTATTCATGAACTAGGCCTTTAGTTTTAAGACTTGAAATATTCTGATTAACTTATCAGGCCTTCTAAATATTGAACTATGTAATCGATTTTGAGGGCTAGATTATATTCATTAAACAAAACAAAAATGGATGCCAATAGAAGAAAAACGCATGGAATGTTTAGATATATTCATTTTTAATCTAATTAAATCAGTTAAAAAGGTCAAATCGACACCTTTGAGAATTTTTTGGAGAAGTTTTTAATAAGTTGGACCTTTTATATTTTATTTCTTATTTTACTTCATTATTGATAATTTTGACTTTGGACATTTTAAAGTCACACTCACACACACATATATAATGACACCCACTTATATTGAAACCTTTAACATTGGAATCCCGCTTTATTTAAAATGATTTTGATTTTCCGGGCACATTAATATATTACCTATATAACACTGTTTTTAAAACCCTGTTGATTTGAAAGAGAAATTCATTCCAATTTGATTTGAAAGTATCCGGGTTCGACTGCATATATACATACTTATGTATATTATGATTTATTTAGACTCGTTACTTGTTTCAGATAGAACTGTTTAAGAACAATCTTATTTTAATTTAGGCTTATCAGAGTTTAATATGACGCTAGATATCACAAACATCAAACACCTTCGGTTATTGAACTTTATTCATTAACGTTACACCAAATGTATAGATATAGTCCAGTCAAAGTATGCAACATAGGGGTCTAACCATGAAAAAATTGCAACACAAAATTTTTCTTTTGATAAGATTAGGTTAATATGTTGGCTTCTAATGACAAATTGTTTACCACTATCAACCCCGTGGAAAAAATTTTTTTTTAGCTTAAACAAAAACTAATCAAAACTTGAGAAAAACTGGAAAAATCGTTGTATTCAACAAAAGTGTATCAAAATAAAAAACTAACTGATTTTATTTACTTGAGAGATAACAAACTTTATAAAATAAAGTGGTTTATATTGCTTAGCATCATTTCAAATGTTTTTTTAAGGAAAAATATTGTTTTTTGGTGGAAAATCACAAATTTCTGGACAGTGCACGCTCGAAAACATGAATCAATAGTAGTTTACTAATAGATGATGCAAAATAAGTTCATGATGCCTAGCAATTTTCCTAAAAATTTCATGGGGAAAATTGTGTAATCCCCTTTAAAAGTCACAGAAAACTGGAATGTTTATCATGGTATTGTATAAGGAAAAAATCAAATAAAGTTTAATAATGTAACTTTTTCCAGTGATTATTACTATTAACCGTACCGTTCACTTTAAAATCCTCACAGATAGGAAAATACTAATTTTGATTTTTTATCAATATCAATAATTTGTATTTTTAATTAATCAGTATGTATATCAATCTTTTTTATTTTCTTCCATAAACAGTATTACATATGACATTATATTCCATATGCTTGTATAATGTTTATTCAAGAAAACTGGGTTATTCGGCTTCGGCTTCATTCAGATTCATTATCCCCAATGCACACATCAGCGTTTTCACAGTTTTCACAGTTTATCCCGCGACATTCGCCACATCCAACTGATCATGAAACACCATGTCTGCGACACGTACACCTTTTTGTGTCAACCCTGTTTTTACATTTACACCTAATAATTGATAAAAGATCATCTGGTGCTGCTGATAAATTAGTTTTGATAGGAACTAACTTTCCTCTATCTATTTCCATCCATATTGTTTTGGATCTAATGTCCTCCCAGTCCAGGCTTGGACTTGATGATAGGTTCGTAAACTATGAAAATGATTGGCAGCTGAAGTAGGTGGTAGTTCATGAACTTGAACCGAATTGACGTGACATTGTCTTCGTTACAAATTTACGATATCGCAGTTGATCCAGAGATTCATTTTTGGTCCCCGAAAACAGGTCGCCATATGATTGATTCTCCAGCCAATGATATACTCTCTTTATTCAGACTAGTCTCATCGCAAAAGAATACTGATGCACTGGTGTGTAGTGACGGCGTGTTGATGAATTTCCTAAGGGTTTGTAATTTGCCTAAGCCAAATATTCGGGACGTTGTGTCACAACCTGTAATTGCATGTATTAAAGGTAAAATCTGACATACTTCACCTTTAAGAAGCAATGATGTTTTGCGTATGCTCCAGATCTTGTGATCCTTGTGGTGGCGGTCAGAATAGAATATTACATCATTGGCACATTGAGGGTCATACATATGAATCAACAAGAAGATCAGTGTCCTCACCAATAACGGCGACAGATGCAGCAACAGATTTATCTATGGCTGTTTTAACAATAAGCACATCTGCATCTGCTGGAGCATATAATACATTACATCCCTTACGTTCTAAGCTGGCGAGGAGGTTTACAAAATTGCTTCTTGTTCTCTTGATTTGAAAGAAAAACTTCTTTCTTTGAATTCTAGAGAGCTTAGATAGAGCTACACTTCTGCCCACAATTTCCCTTAGATCTACGCAAATGAGTTATGTCCTTCGTAGATGGGCCATCTGGATAACCATCAATGGTTGCATGACCGAATTTCTTAATGACATAATTTGAACAGCAATCGATGATTTGTCCAAATGATGTTTTTTGTTCCCATGGAGCTTATAGATGAGAGACCCACCATCTAGCACATATTCAAATTCTCTGGTAGAATTGGATGTTGAGGCAGAGCAGTCGCCCATTGTCCAATACTGCGCTGGCCAGGGTTGATTTTTTTGCGCTATGCGAAGAAGACCACCAGAATCAAAGAGTGAAGAAGGGTGAGTGGGAAAGTTCATATGAAAACAGAACTGAGAATATCGGGATAAACAATTCTAGAAAAAGTTATCAGTCTGGGGGTCTAACATGCATTTCAGTATCGTCTACTTTGACTGCAGTTTTGAATTTAGAATACGGCTTGTTTAGACCTTTTAAACGAGTATCCTGATAAAGACTCTCCTGGTAACGAGTTTACTATTTTTAGAATCTCTTTACAAATATCAACATTCACTTTTTCGTCGGCAATAATACCAGTTTCAATCGACCGAAGATTCATTTCCATCAAAAGGATTTCTTTCAATAATTGTTTTAGGACTTTGAAGGCATCATTATCATCACGTGCTTGTCTATTTTCCAACTCCTTATGCTGGTCAATTGTGGTAGTCTATTCCAGTAAGAGTTTTCATTGCGTAATTCATTTCCGCACAAGCTGGAGATGAAAAACAACCATTGGACTCGCAGAATTCTGTCATGCCCCTTCCTCTTGTTAAACCACCAGATGTCATGGCCCTCATGAGTACCTTTCTATGAATCACTAGAGAGTCCTGCCCAATATCGGTCGGACCGACGTATACATGATGACCATTTTCATTGCATGGATATCTGGGTGTCTGCATTCAAGTTGTGCATTTCGCATAAAGAGACATAAGCGGATTTTAGATAAAGATTGTGGCCAGCTGCTGCAAGGTAGGGTAGCATCAGAGATATTGTCTTTTGATGAAGTTTCCAATTACCAGTCCTTTCTGCCTCGAGAAACTTATGGAGAAATGTATCATGTTTAAGTAGTGTAACCACAACCGTGCAGTTCGTTTGTTTTCCAGGGAGGCCTTTTTTGTTCAATCCTCGAAGATATGTTTTCGAAGATTTCATTCCGCTCATATCAACCAGGTAAGTTCCCTGTCTTTCAATGAATCGTACATAGAACATGCTTTTTCAAGAACTGGATCCGAATTTTGTGGTAGAAATTCGCTCTCAGTTTGCGATTGTGGGTCTGATAGTGCCTAAATTTCAGAAACGTTAGTGTCCTCACTAGTTGATAAAAATTGGTTTTTACGGTCTCCAATAACACTGTCAAGATCCAAATCAAAAGTTCTTGCGAGGAGGATTGCATTGAGGGCTGAATAAACAAGATTGTGGCCCCTAATGGCCCGTGAAACCGCTTTGCCTGAAATCATATGACCCACAGTTTTTGGAGCAACACGTTTCGAAAACTTCATGAAGTCCTGATCCAGACATGAGATGTCCAAATGCACCTAGAAAACTCATCTCTTGACCACCTAACGTAAAATCATTGTCTTTAATTTGTCCTCTAATTCGTTTGATATTATTTGATGATCAGTACAAAGGCTGGTCAAAAGTTTTAACAGGGGTCCGTTTATATTTTGATGCTTCTTTGCAAACAAATTGCAATGTTGAATAGATGCATGTCATATCACTAGGAGGAAGATCAATATAGGAAAGAAAATGGTGGTAGATTGTCCAGGATACTGCCCATTCCGAAACATTTGCATGAATCCAGACCAAGAAGGGCGGGGAGTTCGAAGGGGCCAGATGATACTGCTAAGAGATCTGCATAAAAACTTATCATCAACATCAATTTCTCGTAGCTTAGTGAAGTATTTTTCTTTTGTCTGTGGCCGCTGGTAATACAGTACTTCTACACTTCCAGCCTTCTAAAACAGATTCTTTAATCACTTCACGTCGTGGGATTTCTCTGTTGAATTTTGAACCCGGAGTAAAGCTACCAATTATGCCCATACCATGGAACGTTCCATGTCCGTCAATTGTACATGAATTATGGTCTACATTATCAGCAATAAACTGAAGAAAGGTCTTTTAACTCAAACTGGGTTTGCTCTTGTTCAACAGCTGCATTTGATTGGTAGCGCACCTCAGAATAAGATGCAGAAAAATAGACTGTTGAGAGTATCTAAAAGGAATCTTGAGGCAAATTGTTGGTGGATTGAACGCCAAGGCTTATTTGAAGTGGTGCCAAAAGTGCCCTTGGTCTTGATGCTTGCATAATAGCCTGTCCGATTGACGCAATTTTGACGTCATTTTTACAGCTTTGCAGAAAAATATTTGACAATAGCAATTTGAGAGATTCCGGGACGTATGAGGTTTGAGAAGCTATAGATTCAATCTCTGAGGGTGAGGATATAAAAGGCTGTTGAACATTGAATGCTTTTATGTCACCCTAGCTGCAGCTTTAATTATGGCCTCTTTGTCAGACGATGTTTTTCGGTCGCTTGTAGAAGTCGTATAAAATTGATTTGGCAGAATAACAGAAAGTGACAACATTCGGAAGACCGTTTATTTCGGTGATCAAAATATCAGTACCAAAATGTTTCTTAAGCTTTTCTTTCATATATTACATGTGTATGGTTCATCGCAGAACTCTGCCACTTTTTTGTCAGGTCCAAAATAGTAATTTGTTCATTATCATTACTCGCAAAATAAGCACATGTTTTTGAAATGCTTCTTCTTGTTGGTTTTGACAAGGTCTTCCTGATGTGCGTTTTAGTTTAGGGAATGGGGGAAAATGCCTTGGTACGCTTTTTACCCGTCCTGAAATTTACGCTGCAAGATTGATGGTATAAAGCATCGGCAGCATGGAGATCATTCACACATGATATACGACCCTTTACTACATGTCCCCAATCATCATTTCGTTTTTCACAAATTTCAAATAGTTTCTTTTGAAATTCAATTGTACGAACGGGGATGAAGATCTAAACCTCTTTTTTCTTTTGATATATTTTGCGGGCAAACCACAGAAAATGCAATGTCTTGAAAAGAAGAAAGTCTCTGATGATCGTAATACCTTTTTTAGATCATTTGTTTTATCTAACTGTATCGACTGTTCTATATATTTTGGGTGAGTAAATTTTTGTCGACACTTTCTGTGTACAAAATCACCAGGTGAAGCTATATCAGATTCACCTCTCTTTCTGGAGCTAAATTTATGCTTGTACAACCTTTCTTTGAGCAACTGAGTTGGTCGCCCGTGGTACTCTCTTTGCATATAATGCATGCCTCCATGATGAAAATTCAAAATTTTGATAGACTGGAATGATAATTTTTCCTCCAAATAACGTTTGAATATGCTTTAAATAACAATAATTACGTCAAACAAACGAGTGTAAATTACGGGAGGAAGGCCTTTTAATACATCACAGCACAAATATGATTTAAGTATGGGTAAATGGCAATAAATTAAATGAAATTAATTTATATTAACCATTAAATCAAGTATAAAAACAATTTTTCAAAGTAAAACACACAATATACGTAAAACAAGAAATCTAAAACTGCAATTGTCGTAATACTATGAAAATAGTTACCCCTAATGGGCGTCCATACATGGAAACACGACGCTAGTTTATATGATTTTAATTCTTGCTTTAGATAATGGGCAAATCTTATGTATTCCATTGCCGACATTAATAAATCGTACTCTATCAAATTTGTGTGCAGTTTAGACACTATTTTTAAAGTAATAGATCTATTGCTTCGAATTCGAAAAAAAGAGTTCGACTTCTCGATCATCACCGGAAGTACAAACTACAACACTAAATACATTCGGATTTTTGACATTGATATATATTAATAAGTTGATATGATATATTATATCGCTGTCAAAAAGTTACTGATCTGCATACATACATTATCAATAATCTTTTGGAATTGTTTAAAAGATCACGATGTTTTATAGAAATTATTTCATTATTTCGATATCCGGATTTAGGCTTATCACGTCAAAAGTTGTATGGAAGCGCGGTCGAGCATTAACAAATGAACAAAATTTTATTGTTGAAAATTAATACTTTCCACATCGAATTTTTTGGTAGACTTTTTTTATTCATATTTATAACATCATATTCAAATGTGTAGAACACATAAAGATTGTGTTGCAATTAGTTCAAGGTACTGTGACAATTTGACTGGACTAATAGTTCAAAATAGTGTTAACAATACAAAATTTAGAGTTATACAAAGGAGATTGGGGGTTACCTCGAAATGAATATCTTGACATTCATCAATGTACGTAAGCTATATAAATAAATTACGTTCACAGTGCATGGTCTCGAGATAAAAAAATAAGACGACAACAACATCTCTTAAAAATAGCGATACCCCCCAAAAATCCAGATCAATGTCAACAGTTTGTATAATGTTCATGAATAGAATCTTACCGGAAACAGAGTTCGAAGTGAAGCAAAACTCCTTTTCGGTTAAACTACATTCTGCTAAAATGCCATCAACTTTTACTGTATAGGTCATGTTGACAATACAAAAGCATACATCAAATTGATCAATGTTTAGAACCTAGCGTCCTATAATCGGACTTATATCTAATATTATAAACTATCGCATTAAAGCTATCCCCAGCATGTTATATGCTAAATACTATGTACCATGGGTCTTCTCATATAATATAGAGCTTCATCCGAACAAACATCAACGTAAACATTTATGTAAATCACAGATGTGTGCCGATGCATGTATATAGATAATTACACATGGCTTTAAACTCAGTATGAATATCAACTAGGTTATCAATCAACAACTTCTAAAGTAGCTCCTATTACGGAAAACTACCATGATATACGCCAGCAATATTATCTGTATTTTATTTTGGTTTTCAATACGCATCGAAGATTTTGATTGAAACATGACCTATATAAATCCACCTCTTAATCTGCTAAAGGAATGTGCTCAACAAAGAATGTTTGTTTTGACGGGGATGATGTAGTTTGAATTTGTGTATTTACCTTGTACACCCAACATATGAATTATTAAATTCTACAAATGGCAGTTTATCAGCTGCATATTGTGTTCATATCTAGCAAATGATCGGATATACCATGGCGTGTTCAAGATTGTTCATTGAGCATATGACGCTCAAAACATGGTTTGTTTACATTTAACACGCCATAGACTAGCCTACATGTACAGAACATCGGGTAAATCTAGGGCCTAACGAAACTTAACTGAAAAATGTAATAGCACTCGTGTTAAATATGTATTCTCCTCCCTCACTCAATGTAATAAACATATTGTTCAAAAACAATTGTCAAATATCCTCTATTTATTCTACACTTTTTAAAACACATTATGACTCATTATACCTTAGTGTGATTTAGTATATCTAAAGTATGACTTTGTACACCTTGCATTTTATCTGAAAAATATCATGTATTCCTTAAGTATGACTACCATTTCTTTCTACATTCCTGGATATCTTACATATAAAAAAATTCAGATACAAAAGTATAAATAAATAGAATGTCCAGGACATTGATACAAATCCGGTAAAAATGGACAAACACGGACCTCTGGAAATCAAGAGGTGGGATCAGGTGCCATGGAGGAGTAAGCATCCCCTGTCGACAGGTCACACCCGCCGTGAGTCTACAGTCAAGTCCAATGAAACACGTGAGGAGTTATCCTCGTCACAATTGGTACAGACGTTTCAACAACCGCCAACGAAAAGGCAACACAACATTTCACTTAGTGAAACAGAGTAGTCGGAAACAAGACTATTATACCGACCGTAAAATTTGCGGAACGTTGACATTAAACGTGGTTTTCGATATCCCTGTGTCAATAATTTGTCAGTGAGTAGTTTACCTCTGTATATGAAATCTTCGTATTTTGTACACGCCCTGGCATATCGGATCATTTGTGAAATATAAACTCCATATGCGGGTGACTGAGGGATATTACTACTTAAATGTGTAAAATTTACGATGGGAAAGCCGAAATCGTCGCGTTTGTCGTATAGCTTAGTTGCTAATTTCCCGTCTGTGTTTATATTAAGTAAAATGTCTAAGTATGAAGCATGTGTGCTTGATTCCGTTGTATCTTTACTTTTAGTTCGCCGAGATATATCGCATTGACATATGTATGAAAATTATCATTATTAATTGACAAAACGTCGTCGATATATCTGAATGTCAAATTAAAGGACACCAAATATTGATGATTTGCTATATCTAATGTAAATGATAATATACAGAAAATACGATCGACTTATGACTTCGTTTTATATAACGTGTATGTAATAGTAGATCTTGATATATTTACAATATATTACATCTTACATATGCATTAGATAGTTGTCATATCCTATATATTTCAGATGCTCAACTTAACATATCTTGGAAACAACTCATTATATGTTAGGTACGACTTGGTGGTCAGTTGCTATAGTTTATGCAAGTATTAGTATATAGCCAATATGACTAAGTATGTTTTATAAAACTAGTATATCTGACATATGACTCATTATACTAATGTATGTCTCAGTAATACTACGCCTATGGTATATCTCAAATATGGTTTATCATACCCTACGCATGATTGGTATTTTCCTATATGTTTATACGTACTTGTATATCTAACCGACGATTTAATATTTCTTTCGTGTGACGTGGTTTATAATACGTATGACTTATATCATAATTATTCTTTGATTTATATCACATTATATCATATTATTATTATATCTTATGTATGACTTGTGATAATTTACGTATTACATACTATACCTTACATATGATAAACATGTTCCCTCATACGATTTAATATAGAGTAGGCCCATATAATACGCATATAGATAATATGTGTGTATTACTTATCATGTGACATGTATATTACATATCACATGTTCTGCATATAAATATTTATTTTCCACGAATGAGGCGTGTATAAAGCTGACTTGTCCAAAAAGTGACACCGAGACAACTTCTCCAATAGTATAAAGTATATAACCAGTCATCACATTTTGTCAATAATTACACGTACAGCACAATGAAACATTTCAAAGTCATACAGAAATACATGTCAGTCTAAACTCTAGCCCAATGCTTTTGATGCTGACAGTGGATCTATAATGTTTAATGTCGGGTTATCCAGACGTAGCCCGTTAAATTCACTTCAAAATTATGCCTATGTGAATGATAAAATGTTCCGAATATATCTAGCATTAACATATAAAGTGGTGGTTCAGGCTTACTAGTCTAAAACACTGTTATCTCTTCTGCCAAGTTTTGTCATCGGTAGGCCTACTCGGCTTTATGGTATACTGTTATAGTACGTCAGTAGTATGTCAATCGCCAGCCTTCGAAAGAGTTGATGGTATTGTACTCTCAAATATCTTAATCACAGTGCATAAAATCGACAAAAGGAAAACACATACCTTACCAATTGTACAGATAACAACAACATCACAAACAATGCCCAAATCCAAAGATACCACGCGTCCATTATGATTCAGAGAGTGATCGAATGTTAACACGCTTTCACAACAAACCGCTGACCAACTTTTTCTTGAACACGTATGAGGCGTCGCCGAATTGAATCTGTGAACTAAACTCTGCTTGTGTTTCTAGGGTGAAATACATTTTGTTTTTATCTATCTAAGCTTGATTGTTAAATTACATTAACGCTAAAATGTATATTATCACGTGGTTAAAACGTATTAAAGGCTAGGCTTTGCACTATTTTCTTTTGCGTAATATTTGGTCATCCTACCAACATATTGGCCTAAATATGTCACTTTCTTCCTGATATCAAGCAACTATGCATAACTCCTTCAAAAGATAAAATTACGGATTGATATGCATAATCAAATCTTTTGCCACGACATTGCCATTTACAGGGTCGAGGAATTACAAAAAGTTAAAATTTCCAGGATTCATAAGGAAATAAAAAGATATATATATATATATATATATATTCAAAATAGCAACGATTTCACATTAACAATTATGATATGAGCTTGTACCTATGGATAGGTATGGGAGAAAAATACACTGCCATATTTTGCCATTATATATACGTTTATTACACACTTGGGGTCACAAAAGCCTGTAAAACCCTCGGCAAGACTCGGGTGTTATGTGACCCCTCGGGTGGAATAAACGTATATCTAATGACAGCATATGACTAATTATACTTAACTTAAGACGTATGATACCTTATATATGCCTTATTATATCAAACGTATGACGTATTATACCTTAGGTATGATCTATTATATTTTATTTATGATTTAATTTATTTAATGATTGACTTATAATAGCTTACGTTAGTTTATAATATTTTACGTAATTCCTGCTTATTAGCTTAATATAATGTACGACTTAATACATCTTAAGTGCGACTTTGTATATTTTATTAACGACTTAAAACACCTCATGTTAGATTTAGTATATTGTTAGAATTGGTTACCTATGACGTAGTATTGTTCGTATGACTAAGTATATCATACTTGCAGTTTTATACTTTGTTTTGTCAGCATGAATGGGCTTCCGTAAGTCAACACCAACTTAATGGGCATATATTGAGACTGCATGTTAACGTAACAATACCAATGTGCGTAATATAAATATTTTAGACATAATACCAAAGTTATGATGCTCAAGTCGATCGTTTTTAAACGTTAACTTAAAACACCTCATGTTAGATTTAGTATATTGTTAGACTTGGTTACCTGTGACGTAGTATTGTTCGTATGACTAAGTATATCATATTTGCAGTTTTATACTTTGTTTTGTCAGCATGAATGGGCTTCCGTAAGTCAACACCAACTTAATGGGCATATATTGAGACTGCATGTTAACGTAACAATACCAATGTGCGTAATATAAATATTTTAGACATAATACCAAAGTTATGATGCTCACGTCGATCGTTTTTATCAATTAGACTTCAGTTGAGCTCCAATTCAAAATAGATTCTCTAAAGGAAAAGTGGTATCATACAAGGCCAAATTGATCTCCGTTCTAATCAACTTAGACTCTCTTTACTAAGTGAATGTAATACACACGTCGAAAAAAGCTGGTTCTTTGAATGTTGTTTTAAGGTAAATTACAAATTGAAAAGGAAATATATAATAAGATAAAAGTTCCATTTATTTTCCTGTCTGTAATTTATAAACGCCAGCACACGTATATTTAGAACCACTTGGTATATATTTATTCTTATGGAATAAATACTTCAAATCCTTATCATTATGTACCAGGCAATACTCAGTAGTCGACATCATCAACCGTGTGTGTGTGTGTGTGTGTGTGTGTGTGTGTGTGTGTGTGTGTGTGTGTGTGTGTGTATGTATTGGTGGATGGGGTCTGGACCAGCTACAGGGATTGGGAGCTTGAGGGCAAAAACATTAGAAATTTAACATATAATCAAACAAGTGATACCAATAATAGATATCGGAAAATTGCACTAGAACTATGACAGATTGATGATGATGAAATCATGACATTATATCAACGACAGATTATCTTAAAGTCATGACATTATATCAACGTAAAGATTAGGTGTTTGTTAGTTACTTAACAGAAGAGTCAAAAGTAATGATGACATATAAAATTAATCATATAATCCTCGTGTTTTGAAACATGAAAAATCAATCGTTCAGTTGTTGTTAATCTCCCGAGTAAATGTGCAGTGGCTTTCAAATCATCACATAATAAAGTTTTAGTCTGGTACCAAAGAACCGTTTCGTTGTTTTGAATTTTACAGTTGGCTGGTATATAATGAAACGACTCTTTGATGTAACCTGAAATAAAAAAAATCACTAAAACATATTAGGTACATCTATCTTGGTATTGTTATCCAACCAAAATTCAAAACATTTCGAGGTGACGAAATTAATTATAAATTGTCCTACTTTCCAAATGACCTTTTTTCACAAAGCTAGATTAAGACTCATATTCTTAAACTGCTGAATTAGTTTTAGAAAAGTTTTGTTTGCGTGAGTCCTATTGCGATTTTACTTTTTATTTTGTAGATAACGACTGAAGCAAAGGATATGTACCATTTTCGATAAACTTTGAACACATATTATACACACACACACACACACACACACATATATATATATATATATATATATATATATATATATATATATATATTTATATATGAATTTACCAGTACTGAATTTCCAACTCTTTAATTTCGTGTATTTCTCCGTCGACTTGAATTATATGTGTAAGAAAGTCATCTTCACTTCCGTCATTTTTCTTCTCTCCCTTCACTTTTACTTTAATTCCACGAGTGTTTATGAATTTAAAGAAATTGCCTGTCTGTTGAAAAAAGATATGAAGTATTGCTGTATGTATTGCTGTATGTAATGCTGTCAGAATGGTCTTAGTAATCGCGTTTAATGTCAGCATTTCAAAAATGGAACAGTTTTGTGATTAACAATTAACGTTTTTGTTTAGAATAGTTATTGTATGTATGCAGGGTTGAACAGTCCGTTATGAGCAATGTCCATTATAACGTAGTTCAGTGTGTATTCCGAGGTTAAAGAATCCGTGTTTTACTAACGTAAGGTAAAAGTGACAAAACAGTGACATTATGCATATCGGGTCTATTTGATAGAACGATGTCGATAACTTCGCTTAAGTCTTACAATAGTATTAAAGGAAAAACACCAGCTTTGTTTACAACATGGGCGCAGACATTTTGGACACCCAAAGTTGTGCGGAGGGTAAAATGAGCCCAGTGATCTGATTGGTCATTAAATGAAAAAATTAGTTTTGCCATTAATAAGTGAAATAAAGGTGATAAAAAAGATACATGAATATTGGTAGTACTTTGGAAATTATAGGGTTGACGGTTGAAAATTGAAAGGGGGGGGGTCATATGAGAATAGATATTTTCCTTTGGTGCGGAATACTACGAGTTGTAAACAAGTGAAAATTTGAAGTAAAAATGCAACGGCAACCTATACTTTTGATTGCAAATTTTGTTATCAAAAATATTGATCTTTCACCACAGGGTACTTAATTGACCCAGATATAATAAACATGGGAGTGACAGTGACCTGAAGTTTTGTAAATTAGCATTGAGGCCTATGGGAAAATATTTGGTGGTGTCTGTCCTATAGAGAAATTCACATTTGACACATGTAGGCTGGATGATGAAGCCTTAAAATAAGTCATTTCTCTAATTTTTATCACCTAAATTGCAATTCATTCACTTTTACTCATACTTTTAAACAGATTTGAGGGTCTCTATGAAATGGGGCACCTGTTTGGGGTCCAGAAGGTGCAAATTTAATAGGTGTGCTGCCTCTACACACATTATTATGCATTTGTTGCATATTGAGATCTCTTAATTTTATCTGTATGTTTTATATTACACCTAGAACTAATATTTTATCATTTATTGGTCAAAATTCCATCTATTCTTGGAAAATTCAAGCATACCCCCACCCTCTCCTACAAACATGCACATGTTCTTTTATAAAAAAAATCATATAGTTATGGTTATGCATAGTGACTAATTTTAGCAAAATATTTTTGGAAATGATGTTTCTATTGTAAATTTTAACTCATTTGAATTAAAATCAGACCTTTTCGAGGTAAAGACTGGTTGATTTTCTTCTTTTGAGGGCAAAATCTACATATTGGACCATGTCATTTTACTCATGCAGTGTATTTTGTACCTTTAGTTGTATATATGTACTGTATCTGAAGGGTAAAAAAAGTCTCATTTTTAAGAAAATTGTATTAAACTGCATTTCAGCATTTAAGTCTCATCAGTAAAATATTTCATCATGCCATATACACTGTAAACAGTATAAAAATTAGTTTAAATACCCCCCCCCCCCCCCTTATGCTGATCTGTACACAAGAATTTCCATATTGTGGTTAGTTCATATTGTGTTAAATTTGGGTAATAGATAATTTGTAAATAAAAAATTTCTTTAGAAATAGGGCGTTTTAACATTTTTTTCATAATCTGTCAACATTTTAACCTGTAGAAGGAATATTTCAATTTCTTAAATCCAGGAAATATTGTCCAATAAGAGATTTTTATCTAATTATCATACTCAAGTACCTGTAAAGATAATTATAAAGTATCAATTATATTTTTTTCTGTATTAACTCATCTAATATTCATTCAAGTTGCATGTTTTCATAAGTTTTCTAAATTTTCAGTCATGCATTTTTTCTTTGAATCACCTTTTTTCACCCCCCCCCCTTCCAGCAAATGTCACTTAACACTCACTTGGGGTCATACCAGACAAAAATTAACACCTGATATTGACTTTTACTGGTTTCAAAACTTAGTATAATTAAAATTTGACTTAGTTTTTCATCTGAAACAGAACTATACATATGTCATATCATTTTAAAAGCAATTTGACTATCATTTTGCACCATTTAAGTGTCAGTCATTTTAAAGTCAGACTCAGTTATCTGCCCTCTGTATTTAATTACTTACATCATGAGACTGTAATTAAGGGATGAAACAAAACATGGACATGTCTGAAAATGATTACATAACATATTTTATATAAATGAACACAATAAGTCTATTGAAATGTGTTGTATGTAAGGGTATCCCCTCCCAGAAGTTTTACACTTTTATTAAGGGTGCACTTCATTCCTTGTCAATAAAAGCAATTTGATGGTATAAAAAATGACATGGTTTACTTTTAAGTGAGCTTCAGAAATTCTTCTTTACTTCTGGTGCCTAATTGGTTCCATGCTCATTAAGCAATGATCCAAATGTTAAGTTTTTGTGAAGAAAATGGTATATTTTGTCACTTTTTCCATTATTAAGGGGTACCTTCTACCCTTATTTGATATCATGGTCAATATTGGTAAATAATGGTATGAACTCATTCAAAATAATGAAATATATGTGTTACAAACAATTCTGAATGAAAATCATGAAAGAAAAACAGACAACTTCTTCATATAATGCATTTATTTGTTAACATCAATGAATGGGATTGAGAGGTAGGGGTGTGACACATTATAGACTGTGTTTCTCTTCAGGTTGGGTTCCCATCCTCATTATTAAGGGGGCTTGGTGTACAGTTAGTGAGATTTCCAAAAAATGCAAAATGACCATTTTTGGCAATGTTTTGGATAAATCTATAGGAAAAACACCAGCTTTGTTTACAACATGGGCGCAGACATTTTGGACACCCAAAGTTGTGCGGAGGGTAAAAATGAGCCCAGTGATCTGATTGGTCATTAAATGAAAAGATTAGTTTTGCCATTAATAAGTGAAATAAAGGTGATAAAAAAGATACATGAATATTGGTAGTACTTTGGAAATTATAGGGTTGACGGTTGAAAATTGAAAGGGAGAGGTCATATAAGAATAGATATTTTCCTTTGGTGCGGAATACTACGAGTTGTAAACAAGTGAAAATTTGAAGTAAAAATGCAACGGCAACCTATACTTTTGATTGCAAATTTTGTTATCAAAAATATTGATCTTTCACCACAGGGTACTTAATTGACCCAGATATAATAAACATGGGAGTGACAGTGACCTGAAGTTTTGTAAATTAGCATTGAGGCCTATTGGAAAATATTTGGTGGTGTCTGTCCTAAAAATTTCCAGCCTTTTAACATTGCTACACAGTGGACTTGATGATTTGCCTACACTTTGAATATTGTCATCACATCCATTATGGTATGCAGTGCCAAGCTATATTATCCAGTATTCCCCACGTCGTCCACGGATTTGGATACTAACCCTTCACAATTAAATGTACCCTCATAGCCTAAAAGGAATGGTCAGGGAGTTAAACTGTTGAAAGGGTATTTGGTTAGCCTCATTATTAACCTTGATGAACACATGGTCTTTTATTCAATGGTCCCTTTGTCTCGCCATCATAAAGTAAACCACAGATGAAAATCTAGGTTAAACTGATAAAATAAGGTTTAACTCAACAATGTGAATTGTCATACACACAGGTATTGAGGAATTCTTTTCCTTATGTAAGGAAATATAGAAATCGAACATTCGCAAAGAAAATGTGTCTAAACAAAGGACTGTAATGTCTTAAATAAGGGCATTAAACTTAACAACATAAAACCACAAAATCAACGAAAATATTGTCTTACCAAACAATTGATGAAGTGTCAAAAGAATATACATGTATCTTAAAATTTAAGACACTCATTAAGAAAATCGATCATGAAATGGACAATAAAAAGTTCTCGGGACCTTGTGTTGACCTCTTAATTCATTGGCGTTCATCCTTTTTATAAAGGTTGGTAAGTACGTAAAGTTTGAAATCGTTTGAAAGACGATTTTGCTTGGTATCTTGCGTATATGCGTAAAGTATCTAAAATAGATACCGTTGATCTTATCTGTTTTATGAACAAACAAAACAGAAATCGTCATTCTGTCTTTATGTTGAGTCTGTCAGCAAATTCTGAAAACTGTTGAGTGACCGGTTTTCTTTGTATCTTGCCCAAATGTCTAACTAAAGGACCGATAGACTGCCAGTGTTATAGAGTGAGGCTTCCCCCATAGCCAGACTTCCCCCGCGGTCCTACTCTAGACTGAGTATTCCCCCGGCGGTCCTGCTCTAGAGTGAGACTTCCCAGAGAAGTCTCACTCTAGAGCAAGATTTCCCCCGGGGAAGTTTCGCTTTAGCGTTGGACCCCCGGGGAGGTCTAATCCTATAACTAGTTATAGAGTGAGCCTTCCCACATAGCGAGACTTCACCTTGTGACCATACCCAAAAGTGAGTATCATTTCATTTATTAAAGCAATCATTCAACTGATCATGTATAGCGGATTGACATTATTGTTTGCATTTTTCATAAGGTACAAAGACATGTCATTGCATGTATTTACATTGAATCCCTTCTTTAAACTTTGAGGAATAATGCTCAACTAACTACAGCTTAATCGGAAATTTTGCTTAAAATATCAATCTAGGCCAATCGTACTCAGGGATCTGGGATTTCAAGATGGATTGGTGCAAAGCTAAAACGGTTTCGCTGGGCACAGCCAGGAACGTGAATTTTTAAAGTTTTACCATTTTATAAAAAAATTAAAGGTTTTACAATATATTTGCCAACTTATTTCGCCTCAATACTTTATAATTTTATTGGGTTTTTATTTAAGAAACAAAGAAACCATAATGATGTCGGTGATCTTGTTTTTCTTAGGAATTGTATCATTAAATCAAGTATATAACTAAAATAATCATTTAGAGATTTTTCACTCTTGTTTAACTTAGCGCCCGCGGAGTCTTGGGATGAGACAAATGACAAAGAATTTGATGTTTTTGTTGATTTTGTTAGGGGATTATATTTGTGTATATTTTACAACATGAAAGGTCTAAGAAAAAGTATTTGGATAAAGATGTTTGGGAATAAAGAAAGAACGACGTAAAATGACGTGAAACGAAAATAGAGTACAACCCGCTACCCCTTAAAAGCATAGAGGCTGTCATTTTGCTAAAAACATATAACACAGGATATGACGTAAACTTTGATTTTAAAAAGTGGAACGATATATCGGGCAATAGAACATTTTATCAAATAATTCATATACTGCCTAGAACTAATGAAATATATGTCTTCAATTGCAATGTTTTCGATTCAAAGTAGTGCATAATATACTAACGACAAATCTATTCATAAATGAAATTGATAAGGATGTAATTATATTATGTAATTTTTGTAACAAAGAAACTGAGATAATTATTCACATCCTTTGGGAATGTCAAGAGGTTTAAAACAATTCTGAACAAAATCTTTATTAGACACTTTCTCAAAACCGTGCGCAATAAACAAATACTTTTTTGTACTTGGCTTACATGTGCCTCCAGATGACAATAATAATAACGAAAAAAAAACAAACAATGAAATAGTACTGATTATAAATCAGTACATTTATAAAACTAGATTTTTGTGTAAACCATTAGGCATTCACACTCTTATTCATGAAATCTATGACCACTTTCAAGTAGAGTTATATATTGCTAAAAGTAAAGGTTCCAGTTTCAATGATATTTTTGATAAAAATTGGGAAAAATGGAAAAATTTATTAGCAACTTTTAAATTAATTAAACGCTAATTTGCATTATTATATTGATATTCATCTAATAAACCTGAGAGTGCCTGACAACTTTGCTTAAATAAAACAAATTTGATCATTTTACATGTACGTATGTGCATGTACAAGAATAATATATACTAGGTATACAAACAAATAGTTATTTTGTCTATAAATATACTTATTATGTATACTCTATTCTCCGTATTGAATTAAATGAAAATCATTCATTATCTAATAGCCAATGTATACCTTCAAATATATGTATACGGTGAATGCTATCTCTTACCCTCTTCTTTTCTTTTCTTCCAAGCCCTCTTCTTCCCTATCTCTCTTCATCGTTTAATTATGATTAATTGTTATGGTTTATTTATGCGTTTATATATATATATATATATATATATATATATATATATATATATATATATATATATATATATATATATATATATATATATATATATATATATTGTCTTGTCTTTCTTTCCTCTTTTTTCTCTTTCTTTACCTCTTTATTGATTTTGATTGCGCCCTTAGTGTTTGTGAGGTGGAGTGAATTGAATGCAGGTACTAGTCAGCCGGAAAACTCCATACCCCTCATCAGGTGGGTCTGTAGAATTTATATCGAAACCCGGCTATACTAAGCTGAATACAAGTGTTTAAAAACACGACTGAATTACCGATTACACACGGATGATATGTGTTATGCATAATGATAGTTTAGCTTACAGTTCATGAATATTATTTTTTACTTACTCGTTCTGTCGTATTTCTCAGTGCTTCTTTAAGGAATCCCAAAAGCTGTAGTTGAGTCATGCTTTCATCAAAAGTTATTGTCGTGAATACTTGATCATCCATGACATAAACACTTTTGTCGTTGTCCAGCATTTTGCCATTCCCCAATGCAACACATGTGAATTTGCCATCAATTACAACTTGTGGTAAAGAAATTAAGGAAGAATTTACTTATTTCATAACCTGAGTGTCGTTCTTAATAATTATCTTTCTAGAATACATAATTGTTTTCAGGAGTTCTCGAGATCTTAAAGAGTTATTGTTGTCTGTCGATATTTGTCGATACTGGTTGGTCAGTGGTTCAAATATTCAACCTGTCGCCGGACGGCTGGTGTGACTGGTCGACAGTGGATGTGTACTCCTCAATAACATAACATAGTGCTTTCAATTAAAAGATCTCTCACTTCTGTTCAGTGCAGGTTCGAGACTTCTGGAATCTAAGCTGATTTTCGTAAGATGGTTTACCAGTTTACTTGCGGAAGACCGGTTGTCTCTTCTAGGGTAAACAGGTTCTCTCTTCCAGCATTAAAACCTGACCACCAACAAATAACTGAAAAACTGTTGAGTGTGGCATAAACAGTATTCAAATTCAAATTTAAAACGACCAATAAGAATGAAATGGATTACCAGAATCTTTGGTATAGGTCTTGAATTCCTCCAGTGTTCCCCCTTCTATTAGCACTTGTTTCTGGCCGTTGTTTTCTTCACTAGAAGTTTGTTTCTCTGTAACGCTGCAATATATGTATTTGCTATAGTAAGATGGGGAAATGAATGTGAATTTTCGTTTATATAAATTTATAATGTAACAAGTTATGAAATATTCTACCCATTAGAGTTAAGCTTTTTCAACTATTTTGAATTCCCGTACTGCAAATATAACACAGTATCCGAGATACCATGTATAAAATGCCGCTTACCAAATTTACTTGGAGGCCTTCAAAAGAGTAGTTATTCAGGGTAACAATAGGTTGCCAACAGGCAAACAGAGAGATCAAATGGAACATGCGCCGATCTTGGCTCTCTGAAAAGGGTGAGGAAACTGAAAACACTGATGAAAAGAGATTAAGGTTATTCACTCGGAGGAGGAATTATATGTTGCTATAATGGAAATATAAAATTCAATTTTATACAATTTGCGCAACATTTGATATTAGGGGACAATTTTATCCCACGTTTTATAAGTATTATCGGTTAAAAGATAAAAGATATTCCTAATTTTTATTTTTCTTAACCTTTTTAAATGTCTTATACAATTTTCTTTGCGTGTTGATTTAGATGCAACAATAGAGGGTATTATAAAAAGTGTGTCAGCTACGTCTATTTACCCATAGCTTTCTACTTTGTAAACATTTGCAGACCAGTGTTAAATTATTTTCACTTTCTAACTGGTTTATAAAGTGTCAGTTTCGCAAATTACTGAAATGTGGCAAGTAAACATTATAACGTCAATTCCTTCTATGTTCATAGTAAATGAAATCAACAAAAATTAATGCAGTGGTAGATTATTGCTACCCAGAAATAAAGTTTCAAATGAGAATTGTATTTTCTAAATATATGAATTCTGACATTAACTGACTAAAGTATCATATGCGTCAGGTATATTGTTTTATTCAGCATAGTAAGCTACAGGAAATGGCGATGGTTACTTTAAACAAACTTGATCTCATAATATGAATTAGGACTGACTGACTTTTGGCACCATGCTGACACTGCAACCATAGGGACTGTCTAATGTCATTTGATGATTACCAGTGACGTCACAAACAAAGTGCATGATGGCGATATAACAATGATAAAGTTGAAATAAAGTCTGGATTCTAAAACAATTGACATTTTATCTATTGAGTACTGAACAAATGTTGTGTCTTCCGGTCCAGTTTTCTTTCTGTCATGCTTCAAAAGAAGGGTTAGATCCGTTATGAGTTATTAATTATTACATCATTCTTACTTAGCATAAAACGTCATCTCAGCTTCAAAACTCCTGAGGAATGTCTTGAAAAAATTAAGCCAAATTGGAACGACTGAAAATATTAATAAGAAATGATTAAATTGACATGTCCATATATCAATTTCATAAATATTATTATTTTATCAATGACCTTTCTGTTTCCATGGCAATTGTGGTAACAATTCTGTGCTTTATTTTAAAAATATAGGACTCAATATCATTTCAGAAAAATAAAAATGAACAGATCAGTCGCAGACCTTACAAGCGCTCATTTACCGAATTGCATTTAATTACTTATTATATTTTCTAAAATATTATGTTTCTTTTAATCGATACCTAAAATTAACTTCATGTTTACGAAGAATATATAATAGATAAAACTAATAGCAGATTACTGACCGTAATATCGCATACGACCAAGCCATCTATATTTTTTGTCCGAGTAATACAGGAGATCAGTGAAGACTCCATAGGACGTTGTAACACCAGCGTAGTTGATAAGTCTGTTATCGGCATAGACTCCGGTCATATTGATAAGGGATACATTTCCTATCAAACAAATCTCATTGTATATTATACTGGAAATATTTTAGCTTCCGTTTAAATTTCGCTATTTTGTATTAAGATAAGAGAGCAAATTAAAAAATTATAGCGAAATTTTGAAGCCAAAAATGGGATTCAGGACATGGTATATGATATGGTATTTGAGTACGAATTTAAGAAGGAGTAAATATATTTTCTGTTGTAAAATGACAAAAATAACCAGGGCCAAATTCCCTGGGTATACACGTAACCTGGGCAAGATTCCCTCGATATACACGTACCAATAACACAACGATAAAACATTCACCTAGCAAGAAAAAAAAAACATAAAACAAAACTGGTAGTTTCAGACTTCTAAAAGATCTTTGCACGCTGATCATTTTCTCCTTACGATTATTTCTGTCTATCATAAAGTATCCAATGTAAAACAATTGGAAGTCAATCATGGGAAGGAAACTATCTCCCATAAGCTGCCATCTAAAAAACGAATTTTTAAATTTCATATATATATATTATAATTGACCAGTAGTAACAATTGATGTCAATAAAAGGAGATAAGATAGCGTATGTCAACGGCGTGAATAGAATGTAATCAACTTCCATATTACGAATACAAGTGGACAAACCTTTGATGATATGCAAAGCTGAGTTTAGAACATCTTTGAACCCAGTACTTCTTACGACTGTCATATTTCCTGTCCCTGTCAAAATATAATGTGTTGTCATTTCATTCCAAATTACTTTATATTTTCAAAACTTCAGTCAAGTGATTTTGTTCATCTTCATGAACATTGTCACATTAAGTAATTTAAACGAATATGTACTAACATGAAAACAGACATAGAATCTATCATACGTCTTGACATAAACAAATACAACTGCATAACTAACTTTCCCCAAATAAAACACTTTTATGTTAAAGATGAACCCAAAACTCGTTATTTGATCAAGTGACTTCATATATTGTTTCCACACAAAAGGCAGCTCATAAATCATAATAGCTAAAAGCTAAGCTTTTTTGTAGTATTTGATCGGTCTGTTCCCTGTCCTCGCTTCATTAACTTATTGTATAATGGTAACTTGTACAATCCCAGGTATTCGCTAATGTTCATTATGATGAGGCAGTTATCATATCCTTGTTGTCGTATTGTAGTAAAATCTAGGCAGTGTTAGGCCCTTGAGCCCATTGCCCGGACTTTTGGTTCAATGGATAGAACGCTTGCCCAGCATGCGGGGGGGGGGGTCGATTCCCAGTCTAGATTACAACATTGGCGTCGCCGGTGAACGTATTTTGCTGCTGTATTTGGTGATTACTGTCCTTGCCCTAAAGCATGGATCAATCGCAACAGGGATAGGTACCTTAAGTCATAATGGGAATTAAGGATTTGAAATCTTATTAAGATACCTCAAAATTAAGAAAGGGATGAGTGTGGTGAAATCTAGGTAGTGTTAGGCCCCTGAACCTAACGTCAGGACTTTTGGCTCAATGGGTAGAACGCTTGCCTAGCATTCGGGAGGTCCCGGGTTCGATTCCCAGTCTGGATTAAAACAGTATACGAACTGATTAGAGTTTCGAATATCTGTCGGTTCTTTTTCATTTTTACTTAGTTGCAACTGAATCGGTTCGAACTATAAAGTAAAAACGAAGGAGCACCAGTAGATATTTGAAACTCAAGAATACTATAGATTGGACATAATAATGGTCTCAACATGAAGAAAAATTTGGAATCACAAACGGATTGGGACCAGGTGTCTGAAAGGAGTCAGCGTCCCCCGTCAGCAACTGAATCGGTTCTAACTATAAAGTGAAAACGAAGGAGCACCAACGGACATTTGAAACTCAAGAATACTCTATATTAGACATAATAATTGTCTCAACATGAAGAAAAATTTGGAATCAAAAACGGATTGGGACCAGGTGTCTGGAAGGAGTCAGCGTCCCCCGTCAGCATGCAACGCCCGTATCAAATGTACTATGAAAACCTCTCGAGTTAGGTGAAAAGGTCAACCTCGGTGAAAAAGTCATGTTAAATTTAAATCTGAATGGCGAATTGGAGTCAATGTATATGGTCGTGCACCAGAATACTAATTAACATACTTATTTACCTGTTGGAATACTGCCAATAGGTATTTTAATAGGTTGTATCTTTGCTGTCGGGTCATCAATATCTATGCCTGCCTTATCCTGTTCTTTCCGCATAAGGGCATTCACAACTTCTGAGAAAGAACCATCGCCTCCCAGAATAACTATTCTGATAAAAAAATAAACAAATAAAACCAAACTATTTATGTATCATTAATACTTTGGTTCCTGTGAATTTTTTATATATCATTCAAAGGCTATCGACATCTCAAAGAGACTAATTCCGATATTTTATTAAGCAGCATGGTACACTGTGATTAGCCAACATATACAGATCTAGTCATTAGTAAAGAATAATTAAACATCAGATAAGATGTGCGAGTCATTAGCCAACATATACAGATCTAGTCATTAGTAAAGAATAATTACACATCAGATAAGATGTGCGAGTCATTAGCCAACATATACAGATCTAGTCATTAGTAAAGAATAATTACACATCAGATAAGATGTTCGAGTTATGTGACTCTTTGTGATAATGCCGACATTGTGTCTTTATACAAATTGTACACACGGGAAGTTCATTACTACTTAATTTCTCTAACACTTTTAAACATATTCAAATATTTAAAAAGGTAACAAAACTATGTGAAAACAAATGTAATACGGCGAATGAAGTACCCGTTTTCTCTACAATTTATCCAATTCACTTTAACCGTTTTCTGTCATTAGCTAATTTAGATCCATAGATAGGTATGTTATACACAATAAGTGAATGGTTTCATCCTGTAAGAAATTTGAATGAAAATTCACCATTGAGGTCCAGCAGGTGGTGATTTATCAAATGATCCAAAATCCTGAAGTACAATAAATAATGCATTCATATAGATTAAACATATATTTTTTGTATTAATGGAAACCTTCATATTGGAGTGACTTAAATACATTTATACATACCCGTCGGTCCCTTTGAAGTCATATATTTTAATAACATCAACCATATGTTTCTGTCTTTCAGACACTGGAATACCAAAATACATGGATTAGGGTCGGGGAAGCAAAATATGTTATCCAATGGTTTATTCTTACTAAGTCAGTAGTTAGATGTCTCAAGTCTTTTAACAAAAAACATTTCTTCAATATCTAAAAGAACTTATTTAAAGATTTCATAAATTAGAACATAGCGTTGTCAAAATGACAATTATCTTATAACCGTTTAACCGATTGTATTTCTGATCGATTTACGCAGTAGAAATCCAGTAATTGACTGCAAAATGGGAACAAGTGACAGTACCATGTATTAAAGATTTCAGTATTGTGCGAAGTGTTACCCAAAATACTGAGCCAAAAATTATCTTTCGATAGCCCAAATACACTGAAGTAAATGTTTTCGTTTGGTAGCCCGAATACACTGACGT
>BROG01000010.1:3162500-3245662 GCA_030159075.1 Atrina japonica | reverse complement strand
TTGTGTATGGATTCAGGCGTTAATTTAATGATCGAAGTGAGCGAAATATAACGACTGGATTATTTAGGTTAAAATATAACAGGCATTTATCAGAAATACAGGCTCCTTATGAAGCGAACTAGAAGGGATAAATTTGATTCAGATAGTCCGAAGGTTTTAAGTTTTTGGTTTCAGGTAATTTGGTAGTACTGTATAATTTAAAAAAGAAAGTAGATACTGGATTTATTATTTACTTTTTTTTAATTATAATGTCTAAAATCTACAAAACGCCTGTTTTGGATTTCAAGTTTTAAAATACCAAAACTGAGGAGCATAGTCCCGAAACTCCTTTTCTGGACTCCCTCATGCGTTGCTCTTGTACAATTAGTGTTTACCGAAACAATTAAGTTTGGTGTATAATAAGCCTGTCAATTGAATGCAAAATTTCGGATATAAAAGCGTCGCAATGTGATAATCAATAAGCAGGGCAAATTGAATAATTCTGGGAACCATACCCTGGACCACCAGGAAAAATGATGGTTTTATGCCGGTGTTGTAGCATAGATTCTCCCCCGGGTTAGATTCCCCTACTCCGGAAAAATAAGCCTAGCATAGAATTTCTCCATACCAAAAATAAACCCGAGCTCATCGTTCCCTCTCTTTGTTGACTTATCTAATTGTTATATTAAGTTTAAAAAATATCACAGTTGATACAGGCGTCAACACGCACGTACTTACTAAACACAACTGATATAAACAACAATAATAGTATCTAGAACATACTTCCTAATCACAACTGCTAGATATAATAACAGAACCACAATCTATTTACATACCCAATCATATCTGATAGAGATGATAAGACAACCAGTATCAAGCACGTACTTCCTGATCACAGCTGATAAAGACGATAAGACAACCACTATTCTAGCACGTACATCCTGATGACAGCTGATAAAGAAAATAAGACAACCACTATCTAGCGTAGTACGTACTTCCTCATAACAGTTGATATTGACGATAAGACAACCACTATTTATCACGTACTTCCTGATAATAGTTGATATTGACGATAATACAACCACTATCTATAAGTGAACCACGTACTTTGTCGACTTATTTAATTGGTATTGTATTTTTTAAAAACAAATCGCAGCTGATACATACGATAAGACAACCACTATCTAGCACGTACTTCCTGATCATAGCCGATATAGACGATAATACCAGTATCTAGAACGTACTTCCTATTAACAGCTGATAGAGATAGTCAGAGTTGACATCAGAAGCCAGTAACCGGCGAAAATCTCCTATAATTCTAGCTGTCACCGCCTGTTACTTCTCCTTAAAAATAATTAGAGAAATTCAACAAAGTACGTTTGTTTATTGTTGTTTAACGTCCCACTAAAGAATATTTCACTCTTACGGCCATTGAGCAGTGAGGGTTCTTTAACGTGCCGACACCTACTGTGACAAGGGACTTCACCTCCAGTTTTTACTGTCGCATCCGAAAGACAGGAAACCAACCTGCCGCAGGTGGGACTCGAACTCACGACTTCACGATCCAGAGTCGAGCGCGCTACCGACTGAGCCAGGCCGGCTCCAACAAAGTACATTATCAACAACGTACAGTGTGTGGATCTATGTAGATATCTACACATATCCTAGTATATTTACTAAATGAATATTGCGATGTGTTCCAAACAACGTTTTACGAAATTCAATATTTTTCTCCTATGTCGGAGCAACCTTGCACTGTTTCAATCACGCTATGGCTTCGCCCGACAAAAAGCGATGGAAACAAGGTTTATCGGACCTTTAAAAAGACAAATTAGACAGCTATCCAGGTAACTACAAAAACTTTTTTGTTTGTTTGATAGAACACATTACTCATTTCAAGGATTTTCATTTCGAATAATAACCATGTACGGCACTTGACCTTGGTATCACCAAAGAATTTAAGCGTTCCGAGATTGAAATTAAATCTTTGAATCAACCTGATGTTTGTTTGTTCATTGTTGTTTAACGTCCAACGCAAGAACCTTTCATTCATATGGAGACGACACCAAATGCCAGCGAAGGGCTTCAGATTTTGGCTTATGCTCGGCATTTATGGCCATTGAGTAGCGAGGGTTCTATAATGTGCCGACACCTTCTGTAACACGGGACCACCGTTTTTACTGTCTCATCCGAAGGACGGGGACCAAGCTGATATTTTTTATTAATTAAAATCAATGTTAATACAGAATGGACCTAATTTTAGTCTAGGTCTAGATTCAAAAGAAGACAATTCAGTTTTAACATGGATCTATACTGAACGTTAAAAAAGAAATAAGACACACACACCATCATGGATCTAGGCCTAGACTAAATCTAGATCTAGCTATTCTGTACTAGTTGTTTCTTTGTTAAGTAGTAAAGATCTAGTCTATGACAAACATGTCAAACATTATAAAATATTTTTGTAAAACTTTTAGCTGAATATTAAAGCTATCTAGATCTACTATCCTTTTCATCTATCAGTAAATAGCAAAGTCATCGCACAGAAAAAAAGTTGGCGATTTTGGTTTTGTTTGTTTCATTTGCTTTACTTTTTTTTCCCTTCAATTCATCATTATATATAAGTCAAAAGAAGACAATTCAGTTTTAACATGGATCTATACTGAACGTTAAAAAAGAAATAAGACACACACACACACACAGAACATCATGGATCTAGGCCTAGACTAAATCTAGATCTAGCTATTCTGTGCTAGTTGTTTCTTTGTTAAGTAGTAAAGATCTAGTCTATGACAAACATTATAAAATATTTTTGTAAAACTTTTAGCTTGATATTAAAGCTATCTAAATCTACTATCCTTTTTATCTATCAGTAAATAGCGAGTCATCGCACAGAAAAAAAGTTGGCGATTTTGGTTTTGTTTGTTTCATTTGCTTTACTTTGTTTTTTTTCTTCAATTCATCATTATATATAAATCAAATGGTCTCCACTGGGATACTGTCCAAGTATTGCTGGAAGTAACAGTGTTTTTAATGGTGGAGGAGTGAACCTGCTTACAATGTACCCAAAAAGAAACCACCGGCCTTCCGCAAGTAAAGTGGCAAACTTTCTCACAAAATTCAGTACAGGACTTGAACTTGTGCTGACGAAATACTGATTTTGATAGACTTATTTAGAGAAAAAACTTCCTAAATTGATATCAGCTTAATTAGTGGCCGCGTACAACTGGCCTGATGCAACTTCAGGTACAAACATTTTCATTACAGTAGTAGTGCGGGTTCAGCCAATGAGATTTATTCAGCCCTGTTGTTTATCTGTATGTTTAACGGGTGATATTCATAAAAAAATGGTTAAAGGTGCTTGGACATATCCCAAATTTACATCAATATTTTTTTCTTCCCACGAGGAACAGATAATATATTGTAAATTGTTTAATGTTATAATGAAATATGAAAAACATCATAGGTTTCTATACTAAATGCTAACCTAATCCTTTTTAATACTTTGATCCACCCGAACAAAAAAAATGAGATCTAAACCAAACAGATGATGCAGATGGGCGGAAATCGTCATTTCATGAACCATAATGTGCTTCGCAATCCAGCCAAAACACAGTCAAACAGACTGAGACATGCAAAGTTAGGTCGTTTCTTTCAGTTCATGTTATAGATAAGTCTGTCCAAACACAGATAACTCTTACATGTTTATTCAGTTTAGTTTATACATGTAAGCATGAATTGAACTTGGAAAAAACGATAAAGACCCCTCCCAATCATTGAATTTTTGTGTATTCATTATTTGAATCCAAACAAAAAATTGTTATTGCAGGTTGCACTTTAAAGACAATTGTCTCCTGACCATGTTACAGCCAATAATTTGAATAAATCATTATTAATATTGCAAAGAGAAATATATGTTACATTATTAACAAAAAATTGAAGTGACTAAATGAAGATAAATCTAAGTCAAAATGACCTCTAATGCAATATATATAAATCCTTGTATATTTGCTGTATGGTTGTGGACAGGATAAATGTTAAACGTAGGTTTGCGATTACGAACACCTCACGAAGTCTAAGAATCTTCGTAAAAACGACCTCTTTTTCCGTCCAGTTTGCTTTGAAGTTTTGGTATCATCAATAATTTCTTTATTACTAAAAAGATTTTCGGTTCTTCTTTGTTTTCCATTAGAGACATCTCCTTCCCTAAACGTTCCTTTATTCCCCTTTCTTTTTTCTGTTTTCAGAAGGACTGTCATTTCCCTTAACCTCAGCTCGTTCTGTATCTGTTTCGCTAATTCTATGACTTTCTGACGTTCTTCATTAATTAATTTCATCCTTTCGATGTTGTAAAAGTCACGCATCTGTTGCAGATTTTCCTTTTTCAAAACCATTATATAACACTTCTCGCTCCTTTTTCATTCTTTCTTCAATTTCCTGTCTTTTTTCGTCCCTAAAACGGTTTTGCACTTGCAATTCTAAATCCTTTCATTTCATTTCAGCTTCCATCTTCAAGAGATATATCTGCTGGCGCAAACTATTCTCATTGTTAATCTTAGATTGTAAATCTGGCTCATTCACCATTGCCGAGATGTGCCCCTGTAAAGAAAACAAAAATCGGTTAAAGATCCAGTGGTAAATATCTAAATGAAATATATGGTATCCAATAGCTAATGACTTTTAGTCAAGAGTTTCCAAAGGCCAAATCCGACTACAGTCACAGTATACTTCATTGGACTGTTAGAGTATGTTACCCACAAGATACCGTCAGTATTAGCAGTGTGCAAAGGTATAGTGCATGTATAGTAAGTCAAATTATGTATTAATTTGTTTTGTTAATTGTGAATATTTGTTTCAACAATACGTACTCAACATTTATTACTAGTTACTGATTTTCCTCTAAATATTAATTTCAGTAAAACGAAAACCAAAGTTTTAATCCTTCCATGATTCATCATAGAAGCGGACTAAAATAGACATGGTTTTAATGTGTCATGCTGTAAATTTTGTATTTACACCCACCCGGTAAATTCAAAATTAATTTTTTTTACATATCAAAATATTTTTTAATTCATGTTCACAAAACATTTAACTGTAGTAAGTCTTATAAGAAAATGTGTTTAGTTGTCATGTTGTAAATTCTGTATATATACACCCAAGTAAATTCAAAATTTACAACATGACAAGTGCATAAAAGATAGACGATGAATTTCATATTATATCATAACCTATATATGAACTTTAATAGTATTACAAATTTTGATCTATGTGTTGACGGTGAGGCTAAGTATAATATAGGAATGTATAATCCAGTGATGCTTGATGCAACACGCAAGTGAAAACCGGGGCAGACGGCATGTGCCTATACAGGGCAATTTCTATCGATTTAATTGGCAGGGAACAATACTTTCTGATTTCATAGGATATATTACGGTCGGTATAATAGTCTTGTAGTAGTAGTCTTGTTTGCAACTCATCTGTTTCACTAAATATTATAAACATAATGCTCAAGACGATATCGTTTCTGTCAATTAGACTTCATCAGTTGAGCTCCAATTTGAAAAGTATGTAAGTTTTCTAAAGATATAGTGGTATCATACAAGGCCAAATAATATCTCTAAAAGTATAGCCGAAATCCGTCTAAGAGTAACCACTGTAAAAATGACTATCTTAGCTTAGAAAATTTTCGAATTTAAATGGTGTTAACAGTGCCAAATATTACTTTAGTATAAGATGAACAGCTGGTACCAAAATACCAGGTACTAGGTTTATGTATACCCTCGGGGACTCAAACGGTCCACCAGCAGTGGCAACGACCTAGTGGTTATAAATATTATAAACATAATACTAAAGTTATAATGCTCAAGACGATAACGTTTCGGTCAATTAGACTTCGTCAGTTGAGCTCAAATTTGAAAAGTATGTGAGTTTTTTTAAAGATAAAGTGGTATCATACAAAGTCAAATAATATCTCTAAAAGTATAGCCGAAATCCGTCTAAGAGTAACCACTGTTAAAAATTACTATCTTAGCTTAGAAAATTTTCGAATTTTAATGGTGTTAACAGTGCCAAATATTACTTTAGTATAAGATGAACAGCTGGTACCAAAATACCAGGTACTAGGTTTATGTATACCCTCGGGGACTCAAACGGTCCACCAGCAGTGGCAACGACCTAGTGGTTATAAATATTATAAATATAATACCAATTATAATGCTCAAGACGACATCGTTTCTGTCAATTAGACTTCATCAGTTGAAATTTGAAAAGTATGTGAGTTTTCTTAAGATAAAGTGGTATCATCAAGGCCAAATAATATCTCTAAAAGTATCAATCCGTCTAAGAGTAACCACTGTAAAAATGACTATCTGAGCTTCCAATTTTCGAATTTAAATGGTGTTAACAGTGCCAAATGTACTTTAGTTTAAGATAACAGTACCAAAATACCAGTGTTTATGTATACCCTCGGGGACTCAAACGGTCCACCAGCAGACCTCGTGGCTATAAATATTTTAAACAAATACCAAAGTTATAATCTCTAAATTAGACTTCATCAGTTGAGCCAATTTGAAAAGTATGCCGTTTTCTAAAGATAAAGTGGTATCATACACAAATAATATATCTAAAAGTATAGCCGACTATCGTCTTAGAGCACTGTAAAAATGACTATCTTAGCTTAGAAATTTTTCGAATTTAAATGGTGATAACAGTGCCAAATATTACTTTGGTATAAGATAAACAGCTGGTACCAAATTACCAGGTACTAGGCTTATGTATACCCTCGGGAACTCAAACGGTCCAATGTTGAGTTACCTGTTCGATGGCGGTTGTTGAGACGTCTGTACCAATTATGACGAGGATTCGTTCCTCACGTATTTCATTTTAATTTGACTGTGGACTTACGACGGGTGTGACCGGTCAGGGGATGCTTACTCCCCCATGGCACCTGATCCTATCGCTTGAGTTCAAAAGGTCCGTGTTTGTCCATTTTTTACCAGATTTGTACCAATATTCCGGACATCCTAATGATTTATACCTTGGTATCTGAGACGTTTTACATTGTTAACGTCCATTGAACTTATCATCAAAAACACCACTACAATTCTGAGTCCCGGGTACATGATGATCCTAATTAAAGACGCTAGAGTGGAAACCCCTAGCTATCACTCTCTAGTGAATTCTGCCTGCACAATTGGTGCATATTCAAACTTGTTTCAATATACGCCGCTAATGCTGCACAAAAGGTAGCAATTAAGTCGTATTACCCCAGCACCATCAGTAGTAGTGCCACCGAGTACTATACTGAGACTTTTAACAGGAAAGTCACCGGATGATGTATGAAAGCATGTAAACTACATAAAAAATACTGTAACATTATTGACAAACTTTTTGCAGATAATGGCCTGATAAACAATGACGAATGTTTCGATGACAAATGTGCCCATACAGAGACGATATGCCAATTTAAAGACCCAACTTTAAGACGTACTGTGAGAAACGACTGAAGGACTTAATGAGACGTAAAGTGACTGAACCACACCAACTAATACTGATGGAAAACTGGACAAATAATAGTTGCAAAAGCATAAATCATGCTCTGAAGCAAACATGCAACCGGAAAAGCCAGACATTGACATACTTTAATCTGATCTGCTAATTGTATACAATATAAGGACATAAAACATGCTGTAATAGTTAATGGACAGTTTTTATTGGCTGACTGTCACATGAAATTTAAACGGAATAAGGTTGCATGGACGAACGAAACAGACACTTAAATAGGTTGAGAAGGTACATCCCCCAAGACGCAATGTCTGTGACATCTTCAAACAGACTGACAGTAGTTAGGGATAATAGAACTTGGGGGGGGGGGGGGGGGGACAGAGAAAAAGAAAAATAGCAGACAGAACAATGAAAGTAGAAAAAAATAAAATAAACCGGAGCCCGATAGTGTAAAGGTCAATAGATTTATACATGTAACGTCGAAAACAACCCATAACTGACAATATGTAGGTAGGGGTAACTAGAAATATGCATGTAACGTTTATGATTTATGCTTGCTGTACATTTTCCTTCAGATAAATAGTCATTATTTCATAATCAAGAGTAGCTAATATGACAAACGGAATGATGTATAATTTAAAAAATGTATAACTTATAGAAGAATACTCAGTTAATTAAATATTTGATGTACCAGAATTTTGGTGATTTAGTAAGTTTGGTGACTTCATACCTAGATCTCTACCAATTGTACTTGTCAATTTATAAGTGAAATGTTGGCGATCAGTTTTTAATAGTGGAGACGAAAATAATGGTGTTTGTCTACATTCAAATTGTTATTGAACCTTTACAAGGCAGGGATATATAAAGCTAATTATATACTCTGTAAAAAATAATGTATATATGTATGGTGAGTACGATACTCAAATGTTTTCATCATTATTTACAACTGCACATAGGCAAGTAAAATTCAAAGCCTAGTGGCAGCAAAATGTTTAGCTTTTATTTATTTTTGAGTAAATTTTAGTGACTTTGAAATGTTTATGTAACAATGCTGGAATACTTACGAAGAACATTTGATATGGCGAAAAAGTACCTGAAAGGTCATTGCATACGGAAATACAGCTGGATTTTTTAAGGTATGGGGAAACTTAAATTCTAATAAAATAAATAACTTCGAAAAAAATATCTTATACAACATTTCATGTGTTTGATAATGTATTTGAACACATATTTTATCATATTCTCGACTATATGTCAGAGGACAAAAATAATCATTGTGAAAGGTTATATCGCTTTAATATGCCCAATTCCATGCCAGAATATTTCTTAAGATTAATAGATGAAACGGTAAGCCAAGTTGGATTAAATTGGGAAACTTACATATTTCTCGATCTCTTCTTCAAATGTTTCTTCCATGTGATTCGGGGAGTTAGAGGCTTCTGTAAGAAAATAGTATACAGTTAAGTGTTAATGTTTCAAAACTTAAAATATACAATAAATTTGTAATAAATGATCTGTAATTGTTCAACCAAGAATATTTACTTTCAATCGTACTGATGCATTTTAAAGTATCATTAATTATGGGACCAATATATGTTTGGACCACAAGTGGCCACATATGAAATGTATTTTATCTGGCGGCCGCCACATAATTCATTGCTGACAGTCACATAATTATCTGGAGACCGCCAATTATTTTAGGATTTGGAGATGGTCGCTATTTGCAAGGTTCGTGATGCATTTTGGAGAAAAACTCTGGTTTTTCGTATATAAAATGGTCACTTTTGCATCTATATCCGTGTTATTTTTCTTTGTGAAAAGAGATTATCATATCAATGTCAGTGTTAATCAAATTCACGACATCCAGTCCTTTGCCTTCATGCTACCACTGTAATAGTCACTATTGTTTTTACAAGTATGCAAGTAACTACTTTGTATCAGCAAACAAAACTTATAATATGACTAGAAAATAAAATGAACATCATCAACAGTCAAAAGAGACTAAGTCACAAGTTTTCATTATTAATCAAATTCAGGACGTCTTGCCCTTTACCCTCTATGCCACTATAGTACCGCAACTCTACTAGTATTGTAATATTTTGGTTCTGGGCCTACAATAGAGATGACCATCAAGTAGTAGCAAATTGCAATTCATCCTGTTCAAAATGACAGCATAGTATTCACACAGGGCATGTATTTCCTGTTCTCCATAAATTGCCCTTTCAGTGTCTGCTTCAAGTAGATTAATAGGATACAAAATTGCATATTTTTTTAGCAAATGGTTAGAGTCGATATCTCCTACCCTTTTGTTCAAATGGTCAATAACGGACTGCATATGGCCATTCTGTTTCCTCCGTTACTGATCTGGCGTCACTGTTGGTGTTGGGGCATGGAGCCTTGCGCCTTTGAATCTGTACTCCTTATCAGTGCTATCTAGAAATAACTGCAATCTCTCTCCAGGCCTTTGTTGTAGTGCTACAAGTTCCAGAGTAGCAGTCTTTAGAGCCTCTACTGCATATGGCAAAATACAGCTTTCTTTCTGGAATTTTAGTGAGAGATCACTGAGAACAGCTAGCACATCTGTAAGGAAATGCATGTGATAAAGAAGGTTGAGATGTTTAAGAATATATTTGGCTCTACTTTGGACATCCCCTGACCCAATTTTGCCCTCAAGTGTTTTCAAAATGACTGATAAATACCTGATACTGGCGTAAGAAAACATTAAGGCAATTGCTTAAATGGGGCATCCATCTGGTTTCCTCAAGGTTCACTGGCTTGATAATTTTTGCATCCATGCATCTGCTAGTATCCTGAGTTCTCTGAAAGCTTTAGCAATATAGTGATAATGTTTGTGTAAAATATTGTATTTCTATACATATACTTTTACCACTTTCAAGTTAAACAGATAAAAACAAAGGAAAGTACTGATATCATCCGACCAGTTTGAGTCTCCAGGATTGAACAGAAGTGTTATATAAATAACCTTGACAGATCCAGGTTGCTTCAGGGGAAATTCAAAGAAGGGCGGCAAATTATTAATTTATTTTCAGCTTCATTTCTTAACTCAAAGCATTTCAACGCTCTATTTCTGTTCCGAAACACACAGCACAATTCATTTACATGGATAGTTGTATGACATTTCAGTAACAAAAGACATTATGGTAATTATCCAGTCGGTAAGTACACGTAAAACTTCACAAATAATTATTCTACAATCAAACAGGCGATGGGCACGAGTCAGCTAAAACATGGGTACAATTCACTTAGGTACGAGTTGTGATGGATACGAGATGACCATAACCCATATGTTGAACTTATTCATCTGGGGTTGCTACGTTTGTATTTATTGTAAAAATTGTTTTTTTTAATCTTTAAACTAAACTTACTAGAAAACACAGAATCACCTAGAAGCGTAATGAATGGGAAGATAATAACTTTATAAGCATTTTGTAAAGCCACATTATAATTTAAAACAAAATGAACATTCTAGCTGAGTGTAAACTGCCAGTCATTGGTCTTTAAGATTCCAACCACGTGTTAGACATCCCTTGGTTCAGGGGAATCTCGGGCACTCTCGGTGCCACACATTCGGCTCAACTCGCGGTCATTGTTAAAATCGGCCTTTATCTGATGTAGTGTATCGGATATATGTCTCTTGTCGTAAAATACAACACAGGGTTGTTATTGGAAATAAATAGTAATATATATGATATATTGCCGAGAATAATTTTTATCGAGACCGCGTTGGATGAGTTGGTAATAGCCCGAGATATCCAGTTGCGGCACATGCCTAATAAAGGTTCTCCGAATGTGTGACCCAGAGTTCAGAGGCCGATTACATCATTGCATTACTGCCCGGGAAGCAAGTATTATTGAAACGTCATGAGCCGACCTGGCTCAGTCGGTGGCGCGCTCGACTCTGGATCGTGAGTTCGAGTCCCGCCGGTGGCAGGTTGGTTTCCTGTCTTTCGGATGAGACAGTAAAAACTGGAGGTCCCGTGTCAAAGTAGGTGTCGGCACGTTAAAGAACCCTCACTGCTCAATGGCCGTAAGTGCCGAGCATAGGCTAAAATTTGAAGCCCTTCACCGGCATTTGTGAGGTCTCCATATGAGTGGAATATTCTTGAGTGAGACGTTAAATAACAATAAACAAACAAACAAATTGGAACGTCATATTTAAAGCAACATTAGGTAAGTTAGGAATATTTTGTCGGAAAGTTTATTATAACCATGAAACGATTGTACCATAAAAAATTCAACCGACAGTACGAAATACCATCGAAAAATTGAAATCTAAGTGCAGATGCAAAAAAAAAGAAAATCATCAATATTATGGAAAATGAAACAAAACATGGCGTCTGATTATTTTCCGATCATCTTCGTAGATGTCCAGAGGTTAGCTGGTTGAGTGAAGTTACAAGGAAAACTCGCACCCACGACAAAACCTAGAGCGACAAACCTTACCCAACAATTAATAGAAGAACTTTTTGTACTACCAGTTTTTGATATCACATACAAGATTTCGTATGTGAAGACACTATCATTGATGTTTGAACAATGACGTCATACTATTGATGGCATTCCATGATAAAAATGTGGAGGATGTGTATGCAGCAATTGTATACAAATTAAAATGTCCTTGCATCATATATAGTTATTTATACTAAAGTAATATTTCGCTGGGATTGTTCTATTTAAATCCTAAATTTCCCAAAAGCTAAGATTGTCAATGTGTACTATTAGATAGATTTGGCAATACATTCAGGTTTATTATTTCGCCTTGTATGATACCACTTTGTTCTTTCTGAAATGTACAATTATCATTTAATTAGAGCTCATCTGTCGAACTGATCAAGTTTTATTGACAGAAACGGTCGTATTCAGCATGTGTTGCCCTTTTTAGTAAAACTATAACTAATACTTAAACTTTTTGGCAATTCTAATTAACTAGATCTATATCGGTAATTTATTTTATTTGGCCGAGTGTACTTTCCGTGTACATTTAACAGGCCTGGGAATATTTGAACCGCTGACTACTGACGTCACAAGTAAGCACACAAAACCCGGTCCGGCGGAAGACGTTTTTAACATTGCGAACGCCCATCTCCATGGAATTTGTATTATCTAGAGAAAATTTAAAACGATATTCAACAACTTTTATTCAGCCCAATGATTCAAAGTTTAAAATTTAAGTTAGGTATTCCTATTTTCGAAGTGACCTGGACGGACAGTATTGACCTCGATCGACACCTCAGTTTCAGGAAGCAAGAATGAACCCCCAAACGGATTCCGGAATATTCCCCGGAATATTGAGATGAATCTTCATTGGCGCCGTTTTGAACATTTTCAAAGTTTCTAATTAACATCAACACATGCCAGAACTGTTATTTCCAAGACATAGTGTCGTGTTTTGTGTTTTCCTGAAATAGATAAATAAAATTACTAAACTCGGGTAGATTGGATTCACTTGAAATACGTTTTATCCCATTAGGATGAAAACAAATAACTGAATGTCTAGGAACTTTCCGATGCCAGGTCGGTATGGATATTGCCCACAATACCATTTGTTTTTTTTAGATACATGGCAAATAATAATATTTATTATTTTCAAATTTGTAAAAGTTTTAAACAAGCAAATATGTCCAAGTGTACTTAATGAAAACTTTATATAAGGATAGTTTTTCTCCAACATCTAAGTTTAAAAACGCCGTACATATTTTTACGATTGTAATTTAGATTTTATTTACAACGAATAACAAGACGCGAGTTTTAGAATACAACTGAAAAATAAGATTCGGTCATTTCATAGTACTTTAATTTTGTGAAAATGTTTTAAACAAATTTATGTTAGTTGTTAAAGAAGTAATGTCAAAAAGACCACCAAAAGCACAAACTTGTTTGATTACAGAAAATAAAGAAACGTAATTTAATAAATGTATTTATGTCTCAAATTTTAATGTCCGTCCTGTTACCAAAGATAAATCCTGATAAAGCATTTCTATCATGTTTGTGTCAAGTACCCATGGTGCACCTGCTGCTGTTGCATCCTTTACTGTTTGCAACCACGTAACAAGAAAACATATTTGAAACCACAACTTTAAATTTGCAGACATCATAGGAATGTAGATTTAAAATGTCATTTTTTGTAAGGTCCATGCTGTCTGAATGAAACACATGGAACAAGTATTTGCATTTTTGTTTCAAAATTGATAAAATGTGCAGTGATTAGCTGACGTCATGCAAAAAAGAAAAAAAAGTCTGTTTGGATTGGAGCTCAGCTGGTGGGGTCTTGTTGGCGGAGGCGGTTGTCTTGGGCGTTGTGACTTTTGGTATTGTGTTTGTAGTATTATTTGAACAGATCAGGGTCAGCAGGGGTTGTTTGACTGCAGTCTGTCTAAGAAGTTAGAAGTTACGGTCGTCGGAAGTGAAGGGTAAGTCACGTTATTGGATGCATCAAATGGCGATAATGTAAAACCATTCCGAATATATTCTTTTTCTTTCAACTGAAATATTCCACTGTACTGTATTCTTGCTTGATACACAGTTAATGTTATATTTTGAATATTACGATAGTTGGACACAATAAGATGACTCACACTATACTGAAAATTGACGTAAGCGACCCGTATCAAAGATCAATCGGCGTAAATTTAGCGAGTAGGCGGCCTTGTATACGTCAACAACTCTTGAGTCTGTAGCGACGACGTCTACTTAGTAATAGTATTTTTAGTATTGGTTTAACAATCGATAGAATATTTCTTTGACATAGTTTACATCGGATATTGTTTTGATACCATTAACCAAGAATCCTGGAGATTACGTTTATACACTAGAAGAACTTGGAATAAGGAAAACCGAAAAATTGAGACCATATCTTCAGATGCCCTGTTTTCGACTGTCACCTATTTTCGACCTATCTATATTTCACCCATATTGACCGTGTACACGTTTTTTATTACGCATGTACAGTTATTGTGATTAGACTAACAACAAATCTGCACATTCCTTAGACTTGGACATGGTGAAAGTATCTTTCAAAGACGTGCACAATTTTTTTTTAAATATGCCTGTTCAGCTATGTTTTTAACGTCATAAATATACTCTACTTGAATGCTTGTTTACAAATACAGCGAATCTTCAGGTCATATGACTTTCATCTGTTTATTGGTCGTACTTTATTACAAACAAGCAAGATTAGTCCTTATTTGTGATGGCATTACATCACACCTTAATTTTCAAAGTAAGAATCGCCAAATGTCGACTCAATTAATATTGTGTCCGAGAGATATTTTGCAAACCTCTTGGAAGGAAAAGCCAAATGCAAATATCATTGCTTTGGAGGGCATGATTCTGTTCTTCAACAAGAAAACTTTGAACTGACTTGACAGTATGAGTATGCAAGAAAGTGTGCATGAAAATGCTGAAAGAATTTAGGGAAAAGAAATTTAAAATCAAAATGAAACATGCTAAATTACTTTTTAAAAATATTACATAATAAATACTGAACGTATAAAAAATGGTAACATTTAAAAAATTGATAGTGATGTGGAAAAATATGGCGGTTTATGGAAAACCTTTCTTTTTCATAACAGCTAGCTAAAATTCAGCTGAAGTATCATAAAGTAATTGTCTGTTGTCTGTGCAAATCCTTCAGACAAATCTTTATTACAGTTGTCAGTAAATGGTAAATATTTTACACTAAATTAACTAAATCACAATCTGAAAATGATTGTCAACCAAGTAGGTATCTGTTTCTAAGTCAGTTGAAAGTCGAAATGTTTATGTACATCCATTTTTTTAAAATGAGATCTAAAGAGGAATGTGAAAAATGCATGAAAGAAGAGAGTGAAGTTCTATTGCAGAAAATGTTAGAGATAAAATGAAAACAAATTTACACGACATCAAAACAGACTAATATTGTCAATGGCAATGATTGTGTTCCTAGTTTACCTAAAAACAGGTAAACAAATGAAAACACAGAAGACACAATAGATATTATAAACTCATACTCTTTTAATGACAAATTTACGTTAAGTAGGTAAAATTGTGGCGGTTGCAATGATTATTGGTATGCTGTTCAAGTCTTACAAATTATATATAAAAATTTTTAGATACCAAAGTATAAATCAATAGAATGTCCAGGACACAGATACAAATCCGGTAAAAATGGACAAACACGGACCTCTGGAAACCAAGAGGTGGGATCAGGTGCCATGGACGAATAAGCATCCCCTGTCGACCGGTCACACCCGCCGTGAGTCCACAGTCAAGTCCAACGAAACAAGTGAGGAGTGTATCCTCGTCACATTTGGTACAGACGTCTCAACAACCGCACTTAGTTGAGTAGTCGCAAACAAAACTATTATACCATATTTGCGGAACGTTGACATTAAACGCGGTTTTCGATATCCCTGTGTCAGTAATTTGTCAGTGAGTAGTTTACCTCTATATGAAATCTTCATATGTTGTGCACGCCCTGGCATATCGGATAATTTGTGAAATATAAACTCCATATGCGGGTGACTGAGGGATATTACTACTAATGTGGAAAATTTACGATGGGAAAGCGAAATCGTCGCGTTTATCGTATAGCTTAGTTGCTAATTTCCCTTCTGTGTTTAGTAAGTAAAATGTCTAAGTATGAAGCGTGTGTGCTTGATTCTGTTGTATCTTTAATTTCTAGTTCGCTGGGATATATCACATTGACATATGTATGAAAATTGTCATTATTAATTGACAAAACGTCGTCAATATATCTAAATGTCAAAGGACACCGCTAATTTTTTCTTCTTTTGATTCAGCAGTTTCTGAATGAAGTCTGCTACGTATGAATAAAGGAACAGGTCGGCCAATAAAGGAGCACAATTGGTTCCCATAGGAATGCCGACAGTTTGTTGAAAGACCACGTCTCCGAACATTACAAATATATTGTCTATTAGAAATTCCAGCATGTTTTTATATCAACTTCAGTGTATTTATGTGTAGAATCAGAGTAGTGTTTGACAAAATAAGTATCCTGATGGCCAATCACTAGGTATCTAAATTTTCGGGTACCACCTTTAGTGAAAAAACAGTTGTCTATGATGCTGAAAAGTCTTTCTTTTAATTTTCTATGTGGAATACTTGTTTTATTTTCCGTGTTTATCAAACCAAATTTTAATTATCGGATGTTATTCATTCATACGCCATTAGGCTAATTTCTTTCTTTTCGTTCACACGCCAAAATAAAATGCAAATGTCTGTCTGTTATTTGTACAACAGATATATGTAGCACTCTTTGCGTAGTCCAACCTGTTCAGTGAACTCAACTGTAACTTCCATGGTGTGGGATGTGAATTTATAGATGGGGGAGATGGGCTACCCACTAACTTTATCAAACAGATGAAAGTGGTGTAAAACTAACATGTAATTAGAAGACATGACTGCTGATACATGCTAAGAATTCTTATCTTGTATCTGATACTGATATTAAAAACAATTTAATTTTTGAATAAATTTATTCATAAAATATGTGTATATCCCTCGTTGCACTATATACAATTGTTTTTTATCTGTAGTTTTAACCTGATGTTTCTCCTCGAAATTGAATGACAACCGTATATACATAATTCAGTGTACAATGATTATGAAAAATGTGAGCATGTAAGCAATTCATTGAATTAATGTTTGTTGTAATTGCTTCGACTGGTTGCCAATATTCTTCTGAGTCACTTTAGATGCACTGTTGAATTGCGAATTTTGGATAGAACTTGCACTTTACTCGTTGATATGGTTTAATAACCCTGTGTCTAGCATACGGAGAACAAACTCTAGCAGCATCCATTAACTTCTTTCCTCCATGATCTGGATTATATACTTTATAAATTGAAGAAGGTTTTCCAACGCCATCCTCATCCACATCATACCAAAATACTCTAGTATAAGATTTAATATGAAATTCCTCATATAGAGCTGTATAAGCCTGAGTCCCTCCATAGATGATTATAAATTAATATAAGAAAACTAATTTGTACGATGTTTTGATAGAATTGACTTTTTTTGCGGAATTTTCCGAGAACGCAACGAAAATATCCGAAATCAACATATTCATTTATACAACGGATACCTTAACAAAACATGTATATATACATGTTATTGAATGTAAATGGAAATTTACATATCATGTACATTAAGGCGATCCAAGAATTAAAATTTGTTTTCCTTTTGGCTTTGATTAGTACGATATATTTATTCATAATATGTACATGAACTTTGGTTCATAAAATATTATAATCACCTTCGTCTCTGAACAAAAATATCCTATCTATTGGCTGGATAGTGTTCATCTATTGAAAGTATCAAACATTTTCCCTTTCTATCATAACTTTATGGAACACTTCTCTTTCCTTTTCCATTCTTTGTTCAATTTCCAGTCTTTTTTTCTTCTCTCAAACTGTTCTCACCTTTTAACTTCAAATGTTTTGTCGTTAAGAGTTCCTCTTTTGACATTAATTCCATCTCTTGTTCCTTTCTTTCCACATACCATCTATTCTGATCTTTCTAAATATTTCATTCCACATACCCTTATTCGAGTATCTAATATGATCTTTCTAAATAATTTCATTTTCTACTGTTTTGTGATTTCATTTACTTCTTTTCTAATCTTATTTTTTTCTCTAGGCAATCGTGTCTCGTACAATTTCAATATTCCAATTGAAAGTTCAGTTTCATTTTTGATTATTTTTAATAATTTGATGTTTTGAAGCTCAATACTATTGAAGGATTTTGTTAATTTTCCAATAAAAGTATGAAGCAAATTTTCCATTTTCGCGATCTCTATCAAATTTGTTATTTAATCTTTCAAGCAACTTAAATCTTAGTTCAACCTCTTCTAGTGCAGGCCTAGCTTCTGTAAAGCCATTGTCAATTTCCGGGATTAACTCACTGGATGTCACAGATCCTTATAGGAACCTGTCATATCTGCTTCCATTTTAAAAAGATATAACTGCTGGCGCAAGCTACTGTCATTTTCAAGCATTTATTGTAAGTTCAGTCTCGGAACGCTTATATTCTTCGGTGATAACAAGGTCAAGTGAAAATTTATACATGACTGTGTATAAAGCTTATTGGTGGTGGTAAGTTCTATCAAACACTTTTGAAATTTTTGTGAAAACCGTTTTTCTAGTTCCCAGCTTAACTGTCTAATCTTTGCTTCTTGAAAAAATCCGTCCAAGGAACATTGTTTTACAACATCGTTTTTGTCGGGCATCGCTATATTGTGTTTGATACAGAGCGAGGGTGCTTCGACATAGAAATGTTTCGCAGTATTTGTTGAAAATTACTAGAAAAGCTCCGGAGATACGTAGTGATGTTGGTTTGGGAAGATCTGCAAAGGTAAGCATGCTGATCAGTAAATATGTCGTAATACGTAACTACAATAAAAATAAATAAAAGGTAAAAAGGTGGGTCTTTTTAGATGCTCTTCGACTGTTATATTATATGCGTATTAATAGTCAAAACAAACAAAAACTTCCTGAAAAGCAAGTCCAGACCAGGTTTTCAATATTCCATAGATTCGTTATAGAGCAAACCTGTAAGGACATGCAAAACGTCTTCTCAAATACTGAGTTGTATTATATACGATAAGATATTTATTTATAAACTATAAAATTAATTTATGTTAAACCATAGACCAAGGTTTCAGGCAATAGTAAGTGAATGTGAGTTCTAGGAAATGTTACACTTTTTAAAGTGATTTAGTAGAGTTGATGATTTTCAATACAAGTAGTGCTAAAAGTGAGTAATAGCTATGCTCTTTCGTTGTCACAACATTTAATGCGTATAACGTCCATGACTTCCAAGTGGCTATTAAATTTGTCGGAAATCGGGGAAAGTGAATATGCGACGTGAAAATTAGGGCGACTGCATGATATTATAGATATCAACCGAAAACTCACATTGGTTTGACTTGCTGTGAGCTTATTTTTAGTGTTTCTGAAGTTCAACGATTTAAAAGTCTGACTTGTCAGTTCTTCCACCCCATGTTGACTTCCCTTGTGACTGAATAAAAATAGTGTTTTGTGCTGGGGGTCAAAATTGTACAATAGTTTCCATGTGTTGATTTGTTTTTTCAGTGCTGAAATCCTTCCTGGTGCTGTAATTTTTAATTCCAGAATTTACTGTTTGTATGGTTTGCCATAATCCAGAAGTATCTAAATTTTAAAACAATGGAATCATTCCTTTTTCTTATGTAGCTCCTCTTTTCAAGTCTTGATGATTTCTAATTGTGATGAATTTAGTTTGTAGTTTCTTTCTTTTATTGTTTTCCTATGATGCTTTTTGTTGTCTTGCATTCATAATCATTTTTGCTTGTCCCTTGGCTGCCTCGTGTTATACAATTCGTCAGTCTTGTTTCCTTTGTAGCATGTGTTAAATTTAAAATACTTTCTAGGGTGTCCGGGTAGCGCACTCGCTTTTCACCAATGCGACCCGAGTTCGATCCTCGGATTGGGCAGGGAAGTATGTGAAATGGTTACCAACCCGGATACGCTCCTGTCCTTCGGACTGAGACAGTAAAAACCGAGGTCCCGTGTCACAGTGAGTGTCTGCAGTTAAAGAACCCTCACTGCTCAATGGCCATAGGTGTCGAGCATAGGCCAAAATTTGAAGCCCTTCACCGGCATTGGTGACGTCTCCATATGAGTGAAAGATTCTTGAGTGGGACGTTAAACAACAATAAACAAACAAAAATAAAATACTTTCTACTTATTCTCCCAAACCATTGAACCAATTTCAACAAAACTTGGCAGGAAGTATCCCGATTAAGGCTGCATAATGTTTGCGAATAAAAAGGGATAGGACGCATAGGAACCTCAAAAAGGACCAAAGGACCAAACCTTGGTACATTTTTAAAAATCTTCTGATGAACCGATGATCTGATGACTTTCAAATTTTGCATGCATGATTGTAATGTCTGTATCTACAACATTTGTGAAAAAAATGTCCATAACTGAGCCAATTTGATATTTTATATCAAATTTTTACAACTCTAAACTGATTTGACTTTTTGTATACAAAATTGTTAGGATCGTTTTGACAAAATTTCAAGGTAATTTAGTTCAAAGGTCGAGGTCACAGGCCCCTACGTAAACAGAAAATATAGGTTTGTTGTAAAACTTTTGACATTTTGACTACTTCTCAAGAACCATAGGGCCATTTTGAACTAAACTTGACAGGAAGTATTCCAATAAAAAGCCGCATACAATTTGCGCGTATAACTTGGTATGCCCAAACATGTCCACCATGGCAAAAAATAGAACAAATAATTCAGCAGATGCTTTTAATTTGATATACTCCCACAAGTCGTCTTCTGCCTTCATCACAATTTTGACATGGATATTTGAACTAGTGATCCAGTACATATTTCCATTATACATCTCTTGATATATTATGTTTGTATCAAATTGCCTTCAAATTTGATAGTTGACATTACCATACCATACACGATCACACACTAGATTACTTACACAAGGTTACGTTGTTGAACGCTTGAAGTCGTCGTTAAGAAGTTTTATGGTCGATACGGGGATCTTGTTAAACAATATGAAGCCCCCTCTCAGGAATATTAGAGTTTTCTGGAGCACGACCACAGACAGTGACTAAAGACATTAATTTTAATGATAATTTCACCGAATTTGACCTTTTCACCAAACTCGACAGGTTTTTATGTATCATTTGCGACGGGTGTGGCATGCTGGCAGAGCAAGCTACCTCCTTCTGTACCATCCCGTTTGGGATTTGCAATTGTTTATATTGAGACTATTTACATATCTCATTTGGCTCAGTCGGTAGCGCCCTCGACTCTTGATCGTGAGTTCGAGTCCAGCCGGCGGCAGGTTGGTTTCCTGTATTTCGGATGAGAGAGTAAAAACCGAGGTCCCCTGTCATAGTAGGTGTCGGCACGTTAAAGAACTCTCATTGCTCAATGGCCGTAAGTGCCAAGCATTGGCCAAAATTTGAAGCCCTTCACCGGCAATTGGTGACGTCTCCATATGAGTGAAAGATTCTTGAGCTGGACGTTAAACAACAATAAACAAACATACATATCTCATTTGTCGTATTCTAATGGCCTTGAGTTTCGATTATCCATTGGTACTTCTTCATTTTTACTTAAAAAGGTAATATAGAATCAGGTTTCATTCATATCTGACATCTGTAACTCATGTTATCTGGAAAACAAAATATAGCTATGTCTGTTTTGAGCATCAGTGAAGATCATAGTTAATCAAATGATCCCAAGCATAATCCCATACTAGATAGTCTCATAAGCTAACATTGTATAAAAATCTCGGATACAAAAGTAAAAATCTTAAGGATATAACGACCTTTCAATTTATTAAAGGCTGTATATATCTATAAAGCCATAAGGTCGTAACTTACTACTTTTTGTGACAATACATTACCAAAATCTTCAAAATTAAAAGGTCGTAACTGCTACTTACGACCTTTTGGTTCGTAATGTATTGTAGATACGACCTTTCGTTTTTAATTTATTTTTTACCCGTGCAGTTACGACATTTTATTTTTGCAATATCTTTTTTAATTTTCATCTTAAAGTCATAGAACTTTCACAAAATGTAGATATTTTTGTACGAAATGGGGACATGCAGAAAAACGAAAATGACTCAATATGTCACTTACGACCTTTAAACACTAGAGCGACGATATATATATATATGTATATATATATATATATATATATATATATATATATATGTATATAAACAGAGACCCAATTTAAATAAATTCTTTCAGATATGACCCCCCCTAACTCAATGTGTCATCTGGAAACCAAATATAGTCATTACGTTCATTGTTGACCTTTTGACCTGGTACGAATTTCCAATTTAGAATACCTCATAAGCTCACATAATATCACGTTTTATTCAAATATGAAACCCAAACTCAAGTTATTGTCTAGAAACTATTCGGAGTGACCGCCAATGACAAACATTATAGATCCCTCTTGTTTCAAGGTAAGGGATCTTGTTTCACCGGCAGGGGACTAACAATGGACGGATGTAATGTCAAAATATAAACTGTAATCCTAACCATTCTACAATAATTTTACATTAAAATTCAAAATTATTTAAAAGATGAAATGGCAGCTTTATGTTAAGATAGATATAAATTACATGTATTTGTTTATGATTTTAAATTTCATATTTTTCGGAGTCTTCATTTCTTTTTGTAATATAGGCAATTCTAATCTTGGGAGGCGAGCAAACATTTGCAAATGTGATTTTTCTTTCATATTAAAAGAAAAAAAGCGTCGCCGGTAGGATTCGAACCTACGCGGGGAGACCCCAATGGATTTCTAGTCCATCGCCTTTTTTTTTTTATCTGTTATTAAAAATATATATACATATTATATATACAGAATATAAAATTGTATTTGTTACATAATTACATGAAATACAATTATTACGCACAGGTTTATATTTTAACATGCAGAAGTTGACTAATCATACATCAAGATATTGATACAATTGTTATGATAATTATTATAGTTTTACATAATCTGTGTTATATATGACAGTGTATTATATAAGATATCTATACAATATCAGATATCTGATAACTTAATATCGATATTGATTAATATAATAAAATGTTTGATACATCAGTAATTATGGTATTTTGATTCATTACTAAGTGATAGTCATATACATATATTACATTAGTTGTTGTATTAGAGTACATAACATTGTATTACATCATATATCAATCAGGTGTACATATATTTTACAGTAATACATTAATTTTGATTCAATATATACTAGTACATTGTTCTAGTCCATCGCCTTAACAACACTCGGCCACGACGACTCGATATTTAATAAATGTTACTTTATCTCAGAGTTACAGGTAAGATTTGTTATCTGCAGACAAGTTTAGTGTATGTTAATATTTATTATCAGCTCACCTGCACCAAAGTCCTTGTTACCTTATGTCATCACTTGGCGTCTTTCGCCGTCCGTTAAAAATATTTAAAAAATCTGAACTGAAACTTTTTAACCAATTTTTGTCATGCAAATTTGGATGCAATCATTCTTGGGGCACCTGTTTTTGTCGCTTATGCCTGTCAAATAAAAATCATGGTCGACATAGCTGAATGGAACAAATCGGTAAACTTTGGAAGAAAAAAATATTCTCCTGTGACACTACGGAACTATTTCATACCAAACAATTAAAATTGTATCCCTTTTGTCCGCAAAGGAAAAAAACAAGTCAGCAGATAGTTTTGACTTAATATTAATATTTCGAATATTATTGAAGCTAGAAAAACCCCATTATTATAAAACTATCGGCATGCAAAAATTTACAAAAATAATTTAATGCGGAAATTGTATGGACGACGCTCATTGGGAGTTTTTCCCCTTTTCAGTGGAGTTTTCATTTTCTTTGGCCATTATATTGAAGAGTATAATACATTGTAGAGACAGACAAAGTGAAAAATGCAAAATTAATATGTTTGGCATTTTGTCTTTATTGAATATTACATGCATGGAGATCATATTTATCTAAATTGTCTTCAACCCTTTATAACGCATTTGAACATTTTTTTCTGTTTGCCTTCGCCCTACTGTGTTCAGGCCAACGCGTCTGAAATCTCCTAAACCACCTTTGTTAAGTTGTTAAAGTTTCTGCTTGTCCTATCCTAATCCAAGAAATGGGCTAAATCAAGTGTTACATTTGTCTGGTGTACCAATAACCCATTTGTGCCGTTTTGTCAGGTGGGTAACAATTTTGGCCTCTTTTTTCAGAAACAATGAGGATCGTTATGTTCTTACACAATCGAGGTCGGTTTTCCCAAAACATCCTATCCCTTAATGTTTGACTTTGAACATATTGATCTGATGTCTTGTTGATATATCTTAAACACATAAATCTGATAATTACTTAGTTTTAGCATCGGTTTAGTTGTTTTGTACGCATTTCAAGCGTACATTCCACTCCAATCTCCATATCTCCATGATCTATTTATAAAGTACCGGAATCCCGGTCAGTCGCCAGGACGTGTTCAACATATTTCATATACAGATGTAAACTACTCACTGACAAATTATTGACACAGGGATATCGAAAACCTCGTTTGATGTCAACGTTCCGCAAATTTTACGGTCGGTATAATAGTCTTGTTTGCGATTACTCTGTTTCACTGGGTGAAATGTTGAGTTGCCTTTTCGTACGTCTGTACCAATTGTGACGAGGATCCTTTCCTCACGTATTTCATTTGGACTTGACTGTGACTCACGGCGGGTGTGACCGGTCGACAGAGGATGCTTACTCCTCCATGGCAGCTGATCCTCTTGGTTTCCAGAGATCCGTGTTTGTCCATTTTTGCCGGATTTGTATCTGTGTCCTGAATATCTTAATAATTTATACTTTGGTATTTGAGATGTTTTGTATCTTTCCATATACATGTATTTTGCTTGTGTTCCCAAATAAACTTGCCAACTCCTGCTGTCCAGTTTGGTTATCTACTTTTTTTACTGATGTAAATTCCATTTGTTTTTTGGTGTTTAAAATAAAAACAGACATATGCGTAAATGAGTGAAGCATAAATAGGAAAAGACGCTGCGTGACCCTTTCAGTGTTGATGACGTAGGCATACTTTTCATGACTTGAAGCAGCTACAATGAAATCAAATGCTTAATTTTTATAGTTAAATTTTTACTGTACATGCTTTGTCTTTTTTAACTAAATGTTTTTTAAATAATTCTCTTCTTTTTTTCTTGCTCTTTTTCACCTTTATTTTCTGTTGCTTTATGCATTCTTTCACTTCTTTTCTATGCCTCTTAATTGCTAATGGGACTGATTCATATACCAACCGATAACGTTTGTGCGGTACCATTATCTTTAAAGGTGATGGAACGGAACTCTACGTAATCTTCCCACTGAATGGCGCGGGATATCGTCTTCTAGCGTCATTCCACCGCTAATAGAAACAATAGTCCCGCACAAACGTTATTGGGCATCACGTGGTACATGAATTAGTCCCATTGTTACTGGAACAGAGTCCCTTTTTCTGATTGCAATGTCTGAATGGAAAGTTTCAGTTTCCCTTAATTACTTTCATAATTATATTGTCATGCTTAATCATATTAGATCAACAAGGTCCATGGGCCTAGAGGAGCTTAACTTACCTTGAAATATCCCAGATCTTTTACTTTTAGCGTTTTGGTATAGGCTTTCGAGAATACGAGTGAGTTAGATGTCATATTTGATGAATGCATTTCGCCATAGAAATAAATGTAATGGACGGAAGTATATGACTCCCAACACTTCCTAAGTTGTGAGCATTCTGTGTGAAATCCGGATCAGTTTGAATTTGCATCGCAACCACGTAAAGCATGTGTACACGGGAATATTTGGCATGTTTAATCATTAAGAACATCTTGTATCTTCGAAATTCAAATTCTGATTTTACGATTGCAGCTATATTTTGGCAGATCTCAACATAATGTCATCTGCGGTCATATTGTCCTGGGAACAAGGTAGGAGTAACAAATCGGTGTATTTATCATTAAAAGTAACAGTATGACGTTGTAGAAAGTTAGCAAATTAAATACAAACCTTTGCATCTGATGTCCTCGATGGCTTTCACAGTTTGATGAAATATTTGTATGCTGTTGACTTGAAATCACATTCTTGAATTGTCGATTTCACAGCAGAACATCAAATTTTATTTGTTTCTTCGTTAAACATTTAGAATCATATCAATAGTAGATTTCACGCTTCACATCGATGTCTGCTCGATTGCGAGATTCGTTGATAGTCCTGCCAAGAACTTGATACCGAGGCATACGACGTGGCAACCTTTTAAAAATCTTCCCATAGATAGCCGGGTGAGTTATGTGCAGATCTGTGATTTGCTGTGTTTAGATGGACGTGGATATTACGTATTGGTTATGACGAGTTGCAACTAGATAACTTGGGTAACACTTCCTGCACTGACTGAAAAAGAAAATTCCAACCCCCAGTTCTCTCAGTTTGGATTTCGGGAAAAACTAGGTATTACTCTTTTGACTTGTAAATGAAATGAAATTAATCACTTACAGGGTATTCCTAAAGAATGGCATTCATAAATTGCAGTGGTCTGAAGTCATCAAAACTCAACACTCAACCCCAACACTTATTTTGAATTATGGATGTTTGTAAAAATAATTTAAAATGTAGATTGATGTATTAAAACTTTTTACAAGCTAGCTATACAATATAATAAGGTACCGATGGATACACACTAAGTAAAGCACATGTACTACACCGATATTTATCATACACTAGCTTTGCTCCGCGCACTGTATAGAGAGCCGAGATAACACAACTATGCCTAGCGCATGGCGTATATACTGATGAAGCACAGTTACTCAACTTGTGATTTACTTGTAAATGTAAATGGTTACCAATACGCTATGTCCTTCGGAGCAGTAAAAACTCCGTTACAGTGAGTATAACCCTCACGCTCAATGGCCATAGGTAGCATAGGCCAAAATTTGAAGCACATTGGTGACGTCTCCATATGAGTGAAAGATTCTTGAGTGGGACGTTAAACGACAATAAACAAACAAACAAACTTGTAAATGTATTTAGCACAACTCCGTTATACCTTACACAGGATGAAGCGACATTATATTTTTGCTTCTAAAGAACTAATGTTAACATCAATTTAACTTCTTACATCTTTACGGCTGAATGACCGCTTTCGGAACTGACTGATTTCACCTCGAATTCTTCTTTGTCTACCTATTTTTCATGTGACTCATGGTACACTTGATCAATGATATTACCGAGCCGAAAGTTTAGCGCACATTGCAACTGTATTTCAATACAGTATTTATCTGACTTATTGTAATATGCATGTTACCTCTAGGTCATACACAACACACTTGGAGGACCTTAAGCATGCATGTATATTTTCGGCTGACGACAACTCATTGCATTAACGACATATTTTTGTGTTCCGAGTTACAAATTTTATTACAGAAAAAATTTATCACATCGTAGTGATATTATATATAATTTGTGTCTGGCTTATATCATTAATCTACAAACACCTCATAGAACAAACACTTCACTCACATTTCAAAGCTACAAAGGCATGACAGTTGATATTGTAAAGATCTTAAATTTCTTTCTTTCAGTAGGCTAAAGTCTTATCGGTATCGCGATAACAGACAGATTGTCTTAGATATTATGCAAACACTTGAAAATTCATTGGCATACTTGCTTATTGATATATTATGCACAATGCAAACGCATATAAGGACAGGACATACTTTCTTAATCTATTCAGAACCGGTTCGTGGTACAGATCACATTGCAGTGGATCATGAGTTTAAATCCTTTATTCTGTCGGTAACAAGATGTTGGATCATATTTTTACCGTGGTCGTGCTGTTATTCTCTGTTGTTCTGTTCATTTGGTTCCAATGGAGAAAACCTAGCCGTAAACAACCACCCGGACCTAAGGGTTACCCTTTCATTGGAAATTTGTTTGAAGTTACATTAGAAACACTTCATCTTGACTTGTACCGGTGGTCTAAAGAATATGGAGATATTTTCCAGGTGAATATTTGTGGCAAAAGAATGATAGCGCTAAACTCGTCAGAAGTCATCAGAGAAATGTTCACAACGGAACCTCATGCAACGATAACGGCAGCGCGGCCGGATACATTTATGGCCAAATATTTCTCAAAATATTCAGATGTATTTTTTCCGTCTTATGGGAAAATAATGATGCGGCGTAGGAAGTTCTTACATCAGCTGTTACACATGTATGGAAATGATCTTCAAAGTTTTGCACGGCGAATTGAAATCTCATTGTTGGACATGTTAAATGATATTAGACAACTAAATGAACAACCTTGCGATCCCGTCGAATTAATTGATGTATTTATTATCGGCACACTGCAAATGCTTGTGAGTATTAACCATTATTAGGGTCATCCGACTTTGGTCGGATGACCCTACTATTATTGCAAATATTATTATTATTTTTTTTCCTAGTAGATTTTGTGTCAGCTGTAGAGCAAAAACGGCTCAGCCGATTTCGCTCAATTTTTCAGCGTTTGTGCACAGCAACAAGCTACAGATAGGTTTTTGAAATTTTTTAAAATTTCCTTTTGTTCTCCAGTTATCTCTCTTTTTATCTTTTTTCATGTCCCATTTTGTGACACAGTTTCCTCAGCAACTATTGAAGCTATAGTAAATCTGTTTGCAATTTATGAAAGGGCAAAGACTGAAGTTGTGCATGGGCTTTTCAAATCCGAATGTCCCCTGAAAAAAGCTCGCTAGGGGCTGAAAAAAGGGCTCATATTTTGTCAGCTAAAAATCAGACAAAAGTCAAAATATCTGAGAAACTAAGAATCTTTATTATAGACATATGCATGAGAAAGTTGTTCAGGTTTATGAGCTGCAGAAGCTCAAAAAGTTTCAAGGTCACGTGATTTCAGGTCAAGGTCACAGAGACATTTGAAAATTTAAAATCTACATATCACAAGAACTATCATATTTTAGTATAGACATATACATAAGTTATTTGTAGAGAATAGGCTGATAAATATTCATATGAAATTTCATGGTCATCGGATCAAAGGTAAAGGTCACAAATGAGTTTGAAAATTCTCTAAAAATTTCAATTTAAAATAGCTCGAAAACGGTGAAACTTTTATATACCTTTTACTGTACAAGATATATATATAATTTGGTGATTAATTTATGTGTGAAGTTTCAAGGTCGTTGGATCAAAGGTCAAGGTCACAGCTCAATTTGAAAATTTCAACTCAAAAAAGCTCAAAAGCTATAGAACTTTTATATATATGTTATTGTAGATGATTTGTAGGGAATGAACTGAAGAATATATGTGTGAAGTTTCAAGGTCATTCGATCAAAGGTCAAGGCCACAGCTCAAATTGAAAATTTCAACTCAAAATAGCTAAAAAACTATAGAACTTTTATATATATATGTTACTGTGAAAGATATGTAGGGAGTAATGTGAGAAATATGTGGGTGAAGTTTCAAGGTCATTCGTTAAAAAGTCAAGGTCACAGCTCAAGTTGAAAATTTCAACTCAAAAACTATAGAACTTTTATATATAGGTTAGTGTACATGATTTGTAGGGAATTATATGAAGAACATATGTGTGAAGTTTCAAGGTCAACCGATAAAAGGTCAAGGTCACAGTTCAGATTGAAATTTTCAATTCAAAATAGCTCAAAAACTATAGAACTTTTATATATAGGTTAGTGTAGATGATTTGTAGGGAATTAGATGGAGAACACATGTGTGAAGTTACAAGGTCATCCGATAAAAGGTCAAGGTCACACCTCAAATTGAAAATTTCAACTAAAATTAGCTTAAAAACTATAGAACGTTTATAATAGGTTAGTGTTGATTATTTATAGGGAATGAGCTGAAGAACATATGTGTGAAGTTTCAAAGTCATCCGATAAAAGGTCAAGGTCACACCTCAAATTGAAAATTTCAACTAAAATTAGCTTAAAAACTATAGAACTTTTGTTGACATCTTGCATAGAAGATTTGTAGTGGATGAGATAATGAATGTATGTGTGAATTTTCTAGGTCGTCAATTCAAAGGTCAAGGTCACATCTCAAATTGAATATTACAAATCACATTAGATCATAAGCTATAGAACTTTTGTATACTTGTTGCTAAAGGTGATTTGTAGACAATGTGCTGAAGAGTATTTGAGGAACGTTTCAAGGTTATCTGATCAAAGGTCAAGGTCACAGCCCACTTTCAACATTTCAACTCAAAATATCAAGATTGGTCTTTGAGGATCAGACTTCGGTCTCAGGGTCATAGCTTCTGAGCTTTGCTCTGTTGCTCAGCTGAAGCTGTATCAAAGCTGTAGCCTCAGCTATGGTTGGATGACCCCTTTTTGCTTCAGCAAAAAAGCTCAGCTCTAGTTATTTTTATCATCACCATACAAACGAAATAAAACAAGAGAGGGGCATGCCATAATTTTTTATCTTATTCTTTAATTGTCCATGTTGTGTAAAAATTAATGTGGAGAAAATGAGTTTGGTAGACTCGATAGAAGTCTACAAAAATTGAGAGTTCCTGGTTTAAAGAATTTTGAACTCAATGTACCTATCCATAATATGAAAGAAATTTGTTAATCATTAGTAAAACATATTTCATTAAAAGTAAGTACAGTTGGAACTTTAAAGAACAAGTAACTTCCGATAATAGTTGAAAAGAAATTGTACATTAATATACATTTTGTGTTTCAGTTAATAGGTAAAATATCGGATAGGAAAAAAGAATTTCAAACACGTGTGAAGGAGATGGATAACAGCATCAATGAAATTGTAACACCAGGCGTTGATAGCTTGTATGGCTTGTTTCCCTTTCTCCGGTTTACGTCACTTCCGGGTGCCAAAGCTTTTAGACGATGTTTGGAGAAACGGGATATATTATTGAAATTGCTCGAAGACTTAACGGTAACTTTATATTATTATCAATGTAATTTGATTTGAAATGTGAAACTAGAGATACTTATTTACGTCAATGAGTCATATTTAAATTATCTTGCAATAACTAAAATATGTGACATTGCCAATTGTCAGTGATCGGGTGTCCTTTTATTTATAATCTATATCATAGTAAGATTTCCTTATATATATTGTCACGTCCTTTGACCGCATTTCCGTAAGCCAGTCAGCGAGCATTTCCGGTTTACGTAAGAGTTCATCATAATGGACAGATTTAAAAAAAATAATAAAAAAACAAAAGATAGTTAGCTAGAATAAACGTCTCATAGATATAGATTGTTTTCGTGTCACAACTTATTGACGATGGACTTATCAATCTTTAAGATTAGGTAAGCATATCAACATATATTAGACGTCGTCAGCGATAAGAAATAGATGGTTAAAACGATCATCTGCTGTGAAAATGTCACAGCATGTTGCTACGAAGAAAGTATATGAGAGAATTTCTGCCCATGATTTTACCAAAAAAAAAAAAAAAAAAAACAAGTGAGGGAAGGTTTAAAGGTATTTTTAGGTATACCTATTCACATCTCCACCCTAAACCATATATATTTCTGATCCTTATGAGTTATGAAGAGACACATTCTATGGTGTATATTGGGTCTTTTGGGCGTCCTTCACCTATCCTCTGAAATATATATTTTTTATTTATAACTTAAAAAATGTTCATATTCCCAACCTTCAACCATATATATTATTGATTGTGATGTGAAAACACAATAAATGGTGCATGTGGGGTATGCCCCACAGCTGAAATATATATTTTTACTGATAACTGAAAAACCATTCACAGCCCAACCCTTAAACCATATATATTATTGATTGTTATGAAAAAAAACGTCCAGTAGTGTATGTGGGGGTACCGCCCCACCCTTAAACTATATATATTATTGATTGTTATGGGGATACACATCCAGATCCTGCACTTATTAATAATGCATGTTACAAGTGTTATCGAAGCACATTCGTGTAATTCTTGTTCAATATTAAAAACATTTTTTAAAATTAAAATATTATTTTCTTGTATTAAAAAACCTGTCAATTTCTTGATATCAAAACATCATTTCTAGTATTAAAAATCATGTATCAATCTAAGAAATTTGACTAATTTTTTAATATTAAAACTCATTTTCTAATTTTAGTTTTTTGTTTAATATTAAAAAATACTAATATCAAGTCGCTGATGTGCCTGTTTATGCTTTGACTGTGTGAGTGCTCATGTTCAAATTAAAGGGATTATATGACTTGAAGAGATGTACGATCAGGTATTTTCTATTATATTGCATGCACAGTTTAGTTATACTGTGCGCACAGTTTAACAAATACTATACTTTGTGCACAGTTTAGTTGTATTGTGCACGAAGTTAAGCTATACTGTGCAGACAGTTTAGTTATACATGTATTGACACAATTTAGTACATATATATTATGTGTAGTTTAACTATATAATACACAGTTAAAATATACTGTGTGCACAGTTTAGTATATTGTGTGCAGTTTGACTATATTGTGTACAGTTTAGTACATGTATACTATGTGCACAGTTTAATTATATAATGCATACAGTTTAATTGTATTGTGTGCAGTTTAGTATATCGTGTGCATAGTTTAACTAGTTTGACACAATATAATTAAACTGTGTGCACAGTTTAGCTATATCTGGATAGAATAGATAAGAAAAGGCCCAAGGGACTGCATAATGATTGCAATCCAAAGGCTAAGACACATAGGGGCTCCAAAAGGAGTCACGACTGGGAACATCGTTGAAAATCTACTAATTAAACAGAAAATATTATCTTTAAGACAGTTTTACTTCTTATCCAATGTTGAACAAATTTGCCAGGTGAGTGACATAAGGCCCCTTGGGCCTCTTCTTATATACTAAACTGTGCTCACAACATAAGCAAAATGTACACACAATTAATATATGTTAAATTATGCACACGAGAAGTGATATATTTATAAATAATAAGCAATTAATTTCACTTAAACATTTCTATTAGTAGTACAAAAAGTATTGATCTGATGCCAATAGCCATTAAAATGTACCTGTAAATGTATGTATTAAACATTAACAAATTTTATAGCTGAATTTCTGCCATTTACTATGTATGCAGTAACCGCAGTGAAGTGGCGACATCGTTCATCTAAAGGACATTCATTATAGGACAATGACATTTTTTAAACGTCACTTGAACCTGAATGAAAAACAGAGTAAAACATGTATAGACACATGTAATTCATTTTTTATACTCAAGTCAGCAAAATAGGACAATTCTGACGACATTAGAAATACGTGTATATCTTGAGGTAATGTTTCTGGTGTAATCAGTTGTTGTATTGTGCTTTAACATCACACTTAAGAAGCTTTCACTCATATGAAGACGTCACCAACTGCTGGTGAGGGGCTTCAAATATTGGTCTATGCTTGGCACTTACGGCCATTTAGCAGTGAGGATTCTTTAACGTGTCCACAGCTACTGTGGTGACATGGGACCTCAGTTTATATAGTCTCCACTGGGGCTCGAACCGGTGACCCTCCAGATGCGAATCAAGCACTCTACCACGACGGCTCTTGCTGATGTATTAGTGTTTAAATTTTTTAAAATTTACAAAGCTTGCTTTGTGTGTTATTTACTGAAGAAAATAACAAGTTTTTCTTTTATTTTCAATTTATTATTAAAAAATACCCCTTTTCTCCCATTACTGTCCATTGTAGATAAGCTTGTCCAGTGTAAGACAGCAGTGTGGACTTTTTCTGTCTTACACATGTATTTAAAACATCAATAATTATTGTCTGCAATAAGTAAATAAAAAATCATGAAGATTATTGGAATTATAAATGGGTTTCAGAAATTATTGTTTAATTGATCACATTTCAACTTTTAATTAGTGAAAATGTTGTTATTAGGGGATACCATTTGATTTTTCTGACGGGACCTAGAATAACATTTGAAATAAAAAGGAAATTAATTTGAATTCATCTGTGGGCTCACGGAGGGTTAGACTACTTGACAGGGAATACTTACTCCTCTATGGCACCTGATCTCACCTCTGTATTTTCGGAAGTTTGTGTGTTTCCATTTCCAATATTCACCTAGCTGATTTGTATATTGTCTTCTGAACCCTAATCTTACAATTTATAGTTCGTAATGTATATATGTGCAGCGAGCTATGTACTGTATAACGGTTTTAAATACATGTACATGTAAATACATGTATGTAGCAATAACCCCACCCCACCTGCCTTCTATGAAAAATTCTAGATTTTTTCAAAGCAGCTCTAGATCTACATGCAGTCATATAGGTAACTTGCTCATAGTGAGTAAAAAAATCCAGGACAGAAAAGAGTAAAAAATAAAACGTTAGGTCGATAATTACAACAGAAGAAAAATTCAGGATAAAACATTTGATTCTAGCCCCGCTACCCCAAAAAATAAAATGGTTGTTGCCTTATTCTCATATAAGCATATGAGCGTAAAAGCCAGGACTACATTTTGTGTATTACAGGACGTAATATTTTCACTTCTCCCTCGTTTTTTCTTTATTTTTAGGGTACATATTTAAGTATGTGCTTTAATATCAAAATCTGTTTGAGAATAACAAATTTATACAGTCAATTTTTGACAATTAAAAATTTCATTATTTTGTTTTCAGGTTATAGGTAAAAAACATAAATTTCAGGGGGTTGGACATGGCCTCCGTTAATATCACTAATTGTGCATTTCCACAAGTAAAAAGAATAATGTTGGGGGTTGGGAAGTAAGCTTAACCCATGAACTCTATATACACCACAGAATGTGTCTTTCCTAAAAGATAAAGAATAAAGTTATGTGGTTATTGGTTGGGGATATGAATGGTTTTCAAGTTATTAGTAAAAAAAAAACAAAAAAAAAAAAACAAAAAAAAATATAAAAAGTACATATCATAAAAGACCTCCATTAATCCATATATACCACTGAATGTGTCTTATCAGTATAATTAAGAATATATATGGCTTAGTAATGGGGATGAGAATTTTAATGTTAAAGGTAAAAATACATAGGACTTTTTCAGGGGGCAGGACAAGGTCACAATATACACAACTGGCTTTTGTCTTCCAATAATATATATATATATATATATATATATATATATATGGGTTAGGAGTATGGATGAAAACAATTTTTAAGTAATACACCAACATACAAATCTTAGCGGGGGTGAGAGGGAGACTTCAAGGACCCCCAAATGCACAAATGAATTTATTTTTCCATAAGAAGAAAAAATGTATATATAGTTCAGGGGTGGGGAAGATAATAGTTTTTAAGTCAATTGTAAATATATAAATCTAATAAGGGGGTGGGGCAAGATTCCCATGCATAAACACAATTTGTCTTTCCATGATTAATAAAATATATATGGTCTAGGGTAAAGATGAGAATGATTTCAAGTCATTCATAAAAATATAAATCCAAGGGGTGGGACTTACCTCCCTCCCTCAATGACCCCAATGTACATATCATCGAATATTTGATTGTTTCGTCTACTCCTTTCCATAAGGAACAAGTAAATTTTGTAAAGTGTAGCCTTCTATTTTGCATTACATTGAAAACAAATTTCGCGCAGATTTTTGTACTTAACCAAATCCCCACACAAATACTTTGAGGGGGTGGGGCAAGACCCAAGGACCACCATATACACAGCAGAATTTGTCTTTCCATGATGAAAAAAATATATATATAATTGAATTTGTGGTGGGGCTGAGAATTGATTTTAAGTCATTCATAAAGATATAAATATATGGGGGTTGAACTTACCTGGCTGGACACTCGAAAACGTCATGGAAGCTATTTAGATATAAAATGTTTTTGGATCGGGTTTGGGCTCCATTTGGCATAAATACGTGACTCGAACATTGGCTGTTCGAGTCAAGTACTTGACGCTAAACCTGGCCAAAAAAATCGCTTAAAACCATGGCAGAAATTCGGCCTAAGAGAAACAGAACTTGACTAGAGTCTTAGCTGAGTTTATAATTGTGTTTTAAATATAAATATATAGATATAAATATTTAGTGTTAAGTCATGAAGAGTCTTATTTTGTGTAGGAACACAGATTCCGATAGTAAGTACACTGAAGACGATATCATCAAGATGCTCGGGTTTCTAGTAGACAACATCTTCGTGGTTTTTGCGGGAAAAGTTTTCTAACAAATTGTCGTCATATCAGTGGGTACCAATTGTGCACCCCTCTTGGCTGACATGTATTCATATGAAGCAAAATTTATACAGTGTCTGTTCTCCAAAGGGATTAAACAGTTGACCTCGGTCAGATGTATCTTGTTGAACTTGATATCAATGAGACGACAGAGAGCAACACATCTGCTTCTGACTTAGATCTACTCATGTTGATTGGTCAACTTCACACCTTCCTTTATGACAAACGCGACGATTTCAATTTCCATATCACGAACTTTACGTTTTTAAATAGTTATATTCCATTTCACAACTTACACGTTATGCCAGGGCATTCTTTTCTCATGAATGTTTTATTTTGAGAGCGAAACGACTCGCCAATAAACTGCTTATAAAAAGTTACGTTGTTGAACGATTAGAATCGTCGTTTAAGAAGTTTTATGTTCAAACGGGGATCTTGTTCAGGAATATTAAGATGGTATTCTGGAGCACGACCACAGTGAATGACTCCCTTTCGCAAATCGTGCTTTTCACCGAACTTGAATTTTCATAGAACTGGAAAGGTTACCATGGAACATTTGCGACGGGTGTGGCATGCAGTAACCAAACTTACACTATAAATTCAACTAAAGGTTGTTCATACTTTACAGACATCACATGCCCCTTGAGGGTGGGTTTAAAATGTAGGAAATAGCAATGTTTGTCCGGAATTCTGTCCCGCTTACATATAATGTGTAATATTTCAAGTTTGGATTGTGATGCAGTAACCATTAAGTAAGTTCATCTAAGGATTGCTCACACTTCACCGACATCACATGCCCTTGGGGTTGGGTCAAAATGTAGGACATTGAAATATAGTAAACGTATTTGCCAGCATAGAAATCTGCTGGGACCGGGGGCATTTGTGTCTCACAAACACATCTTGTTTTGGTAATGTTTCAATGTACTTTCGTCTTGTGAAAAAAATGAAGTATATAATTAATACCTTTTCATCATTTTACTATTTCCGTAGGAAAATGATACAGAACAAAATGGAGTATACCATGATATGAAAAAAATGCTAAAGGATGAAAATACATCTGAATGGTTTTCTGAAGAATGTATGTCAGGAATGATTGTAGTAAATATCATCTTTGCAGGTAAAATGTATTTACATGTCAATATGTATAGGTCTTTGAATGTATATGTTCAAACATTTTACGCCTGAGGTTTTGGCAAGCCAACGCACCAAGAACGAGGGTGTAAATATATCAACCTATACAGTCAATAACATTTCATCATATATATCTGTATCAATGATATAATGATCATAATAAAAATATCTTATCTTATTTAATTCACGCAAATCTCAATAACATCAAATATATTCCCGCAACAGTCATAGACTCGGTGTTAATTCGGAAAGGCGTTTATATCAGTTATGAATGAAGTTGCTGATATGGCATCACACAGTTAACCCGAATAATCCAGTCGTTATATTTCGATCACTACATTACATACTGATTTTTTTTCCAAATTACTGGTAAAAGAAAGTCATGAACTGTGAACAGTCATTATGTAGCTATAAAATATTGTCAGATTGGACTTAATGATATTTTACTTTCTAATAATATACCATCCATTTCAAAATGTTCTGTCAAAAATTGTAAAACATATCATATATTAATAACTGATCAGGGGTTCACCAGCAATCTGACAAATAAGCATTATAATACCAGAAGCTGGGATCATCTGGATTGTAAATCATCTAACGTTGTTTACGAAATAGAGTGTACCTTGTGTGGATTGATTTATGTTGGCGAGACAAAGGGGCTCTCAAATAAAAGAGTATCTGTTCATCGATTTGAGGTTAATAATGGGGTTAACCAAATAGTCTATCGACAATTCTATTCCCCTGACCATTCCATTTTGTCTATGAGAGTACGTATAAATGAAAAAATGTATATCAATTGACCAACAATCCCACTTTGAGTACCTACCCCCTTCCGTAGACAACGTGAAGAATTTTGGATTAAACAGGTTGGGACTGTATAACCTCTATGGGTGTAATATTAATATTCAAAGTGTAGGTAATATATCAAGCTCACTGTGTAGTGGTGTTAACCTTTTCGCTGCCAACTTTTTGAATTTGCCAAACGTATAACGTTAGTATCACAGTTGTAACTGTAATGTACCTTTTCTTATGGCTGCAGCAGTGCTGATGATGTTATTTCTGATAACACCTGTTATCTACATTATATATCCAATATATTTTGGGGGGAGCAGATGAGTGTGAATGTGAATAAAATACATATATTTGATTCATCGCATTTGTCAGCTGGAACGATTCTGAACATATGGATATTTTTTTCGCTCTGCGCCTATAATTATGTGCGATTTTGCGTGCCAGTGTAGCACTTCCCCGTAAATGATACAGATAGGCACCGGGACAAAAATTGTTCAGCAAATGCTTATAAAACAGTATTTGTTTTTGTTTTTGTTTTCCAAATTTTGAGATGGTTGCTTGATAAAATGAATCAAACGATTCTAAAAATAATTTTAAGATATGTACACAGAACTAGAGGCTCCCAGGAGCCTGTATAGCTCACCTAGGTAGAGTTGTTGCAGAATGAAAATCAACAGATTGTCTAAGAAATTGACAAAATAATACCTGCAATCCCGACACTGTCTTTCTATTATATATATTGATGTGAACTTGAGCAATTATGAATTCCCATTAACAAACTTTTGTTTAAGTTTTATGCCATACATTTTAACATAATTGCCTCATCATGTTTCTTTAATTCTATTTTGTTAACTGCTTCAAAGAAAAACTGAATTTGTTTCAATATGCATAGTTATACCTTTACTTGTCAGATTCAGATAAATAAATAAATCCGATTGACCAACATCAAATCTAGACACTCTGGTATCTCTTAAAACCCATACAGGATATTATAACACTGTCATACCACTATCATACTGAGGGCATTCATACTTTTATACAGCAACTGTTAAATTAACTAAATCATTTTTGTTTATATGTAAATTAAATTTGAACCAATTCCCATAGGGTCCAATGTTAAAATATCTTCTCCACTGACGGCCATCTTGGATTTTGTGCGGCCCTCAAAAACACCAATGTTGTAGGGGGCCACCCAAAGACTGTTGTCGGCCAAGTTTGGTTCCAATTGGCTTAGGGGTTTTAAAGAAAAAGATCTTTGAAATTGCTCCCATAGGGTCCAATGTTAACCTATGTTCCCCGTTGGCGGCCATCTTGGATCAGGTGCAGACTTAAAAAAAAAACCAGTTTCAGAAGGTACCATCTAAGGACTACTATAACTAAGTTTGGTTCCAATTGGCTCACTAGTTTCAGAGAAAAATATCTTTGAACGTATTTTCCCATAAGGTCCAATGTTAAAATATGTTTTACACTGGCGGCCATCTTGGATTCGGTGTAGCACTCAAAAACCCCAATGTTGAAGGGGGCCATCCAAAGACTATTGTGGCCAAGTTTGGTTCCCATTGGCTAAAGGGTTTTAGAGAAAAAGATCTTTGATATTGTTCCCATAGGGTCCAATATTAACCTATGTTCCCCGCTGGCGGCCATCTTGGATTAGGTGCAGACTTAAATAAACACCGGTTTCAGAAGATACCATCTAAGGACTAATGTGACCAAGTTTGGTTCCAATTGGCTCAGTAGTTTCAGAGAAAAATATCTTTGAATATATTTTCCCATAAGGTCCAATGTTAAAATATTTTCTCCGCTGGCGGCCATCTTGGATTTGATGTGGCCCTCAAAAACCATAATGTTGTAGGGGGCCATCCAAAAACTATTGTGGCCAAGTTTGGTTCCCATTGGCTAAAGGGTTTTAGAGAAAAAGATCTTTGATATTGTTCCCATAGGGTCCAATGTTAACCTATGTTCCCCGCTGGCGGCCATCTTGGATTAGGTGCGGACATGCCGGACACAATTTTTAAAGTAGACCACCCAAGGACTGTTGTGACAAAGTTTGGTTGCAAATGGCCCAGCGGTTTTTGAGGAGTCGATCTTTAACGACGGACGGACGCCAAGTGATGGCAAAAGCTCACATGGCCTTTTAGGCCAGGTGAGCTAAAAAAACGATATTAATTGTGTGTCCTGAATATACGTCCATTGAAATACTAATTGTGTGTCCTGAATATACGTCCGTTGAACAGATATGCTGAATGAATAGGCATATTTCAATAGAGAGTACCATACATAACAAGATGAAACACGGTCACAATGTCAATTTCTTCCACACACACATCCAGGCTCTTGAACTCGGTACCTATGCAGCACACGTACAAATGTCATGCTTGCAAACATGCATACACACATGTAAAATCATAAGGTGGTTTGGTCATGTGACAAAATGGGTCGGGGGACGAGTAACGAATGGAAGAGGGCGAGTGTGTGATCTGAGCCCTTTACATAATTTAAACTGGACAGTTAAAAAATCAAATATAAAGATTAGGTTTGCGGAATTAGCATATGTGTCCATGTGGACACATTTACCGTTGTACGCCAGGGTAGACCTATATACGTACGTTCGCGCATATGCATACTCTCAGTGTACATGCGCACAATACCATATTAAGTGTCGTGTCTTTACCAAAATTTAGGGACACCGTTGTCTGCAGCTTTTTATTGTCCGTATAGACAGCAGATTATGACCTAATTTAAACTTTACCAAATTAATGTATGAATTATCATACCACCGATTTTTAAACAGAATGAAGTATGCATTCTCTTGACTGATCTAACACTTTATGGAACCCCTGTTGAATACCAATAACAAATACTATAAACATAATTATGCTTTTATCGACAGATAGACACTGACAAACAGAGCCACAGACTGACCGACAGAAAAAAGTAAACCAGATTATACATCGATATTACAACAAAAACATTGCAATTCAGATCACGTGTAATCGATACTGTAAATCAAAGTACTAGTACTCTAAAATACTCCTACGTCATGGGGAAAAATCGTGCTTTGGTCTGTAACGAAAAATGTATAAAAAGACAGAAAGTGCAATTAAAAAAAATTTAGATCAACAGTAGGCCTAAACATGTATTGCAGAATAGATGATTATATCCAATCAGTCAGGAATGACCAGGTTATTTGAATACAAGCTTTGTCACTTGTCCGTTCTTATTTTTTCAGTTTTTTCTTAGGGTAATGAGCTACATAGGCAAGGTTCTAAATCACAAAACAGTTCAGTCCTGTGTTCCGTCATATTTCAAATTGAAGACAACGCCTTGCATTTCATATAGCTATACACCTAGCATCGCATCCAAGCTATTCAATTACAAATGGCTTTAGACTACACAGTACCATCTTCTACACAACACCGTCAAATGTTCATCATCCTCTTCAAATATAATCCTATTGGGCATGTCATCTCCGGCGACGTTCCTATTATTGAATATGATAAATATTATTTTAAGAGGTCCTAAATACCGCGAAGCCCGTTCCTTTAATTGGTGACAGAATTTCAGTTTAGTTATGAATTCTGTCCAAGATTATGCCAGACGATGGGCCAAACATGAAGGCGTGTGACCAGACACTTTGTCTGAATGGCTGAGAGCTATACGATGGCTGATAAAATCTCGTATTCGAAAACTTAAAGGAACTATGAAAACACGTTATCCCTCTGCATTTAGTGATCCAGAAGTGGTAACCGAGCTGGATAGATTGCATGACCAATATGTACTGGTCCCAGTAGACAAAGTCTCAAATAATATAGTTTTTATTTGTAAGGCACATTACAATAATTGTTATTTAGAAGAACTATGGTTTAATACGAATTCTGGTAATCTTACATACACACGTAACTCGCTTTCATCACGTGTCCGTATTTCGCTCTTTTGATGTTCCTACAACCGATACTAATTTTGATCTACCATATTTATATTGGATACCTTAACTTCATAAAACCCCATATAAACAAATGATTTGCCAAACATTTATCTTTACTTCTACACAAGATACTGACAGCCATTAAGGAGAAACTTCAGCAATAATGTACAATTGCTTATTCCAGAAGCGGTGTAAATCGGATGTGGATACTTAAAATTTTTGAACAACTTTAAGAAAATTTGAAGGCACATAATTTATCTCTCGTTCACAGTATCAAAACACATGACTTTTCTACTATACAATAATTCTACATGAAAACTTTTTAGCATTTTAGACAACTGTTTTTCACTAAAGTTGGTACCCGAAAACTTAAATATCCAGTGATTAGTTATCATAATACTTATTTTTTCCAACACCACTCTGATTCTATACATAAACACACTGAATGAATTTTCCATTTTAATCCTTCGTAAATAATTTTCAAATAATGTTCAAGCCTACACGCGTTACAAACGATGAATGTTCTGAACAGAAACGTCTATTCCTTAAACTTAAATTTACAAATAAAGGTATAGACGCTTTAACCATTGGCAATCATTTAAATCACCAAAAAGTTAATTCCTGTGTTTCGCCATATTTTAAATTAAAGACCACACGTTGCATTTCTGTCATATAGCTATACACCTAGCATCGCATCCAAGCTATTCAGTTATAAACAGGTTTTGCAGTGCCTAGACATCAACCATCTTCTACACAACACCGTCACACGTTTATGTGCACCATCTCCCTTCAAATATTATCCTATAGGGCATGTCATCAGCAGCGACATTTCTATTGTTGAAATTGAAAACCTTAGAAATCTTATTTTAAGAGGTCCTAAATACCACGAAGCCCGTTTGTTTAATTGGCGACAGAATTTCAGTTTAGTTATGTATTTTGTCGAAGATTATGCCAGACAATGGGCCAAACATGAAGACGTGGAACCATACATGTTGGGTCTGTTGTATGAACGATGTCCACGACTTCGCTTACGTCTTATGATAGAATTAAAGAGTTCCGTCACATAAACACCACTACATAGTGGCTTGATAGGTTTTCTACACTTTGAACATTATCGTTACATCCATAGGGGTATGAATTGCCAAGCTGTTTAATCCAAAATTCTTCACGTTGTCTATGGAAGGGGGTACTCAAGTTGGGATTGTTGGTCCAGTGGTATATATTTTTTCAATTTAACGCACTTTCATAGACAAAATGGAATGGTCATAGGAGTCGATAGAGTATCTGGTTACCCCATTATTAACCTCAAATCGATGAACAGATACTCTTTTATTTGAGAGCCCCTTTGTCTCGCCAACATAAGTCGATCCACACAACGTACACTCTATTCCGTAAACAACGTTTGGATGATTTACAATCCAGATGATCCCAGCTTCTGGTATTGTAATGCTTATTTGTCAGATTGCTGGTGAACCCCTAATCAGTTATTAATATATGACATGTTTTACAATTTTCAGATGGATGCGAATACGACAATTTTTATAGGTAAATAAGCATATTATGACTGTACCAGAATTTGTCATCACTGGACTGTACAAATGATAAGTTGGTTACGTCGCTGATGACAACCCAAGAAGCACCGAACAATCTCTGCGAGTCTGTGCTCCAAGTAGACTCGACAAAAGTAGTGACTTCGACCGACACTTCAGTTGTTATTGTTTAACGTCCCACACAAGAATCTTTCACTCATATGGAGACGTAGCCAAATGCCGGTGAAGAGCTTAAAATTTTCCCTACTCTCGACACTTACGGCCATTGTACAGTGAGGTTCTTTACCTACTGTGACAGGGGTGTCATGTTGTAAATTTTGTGTTTACACCCACCCAGTAATAGCTTGTTACTCCATGATTCTTGTTGTCTACTGACAGTAATGTCACTGTGGCAATGAATATTATACTTTATCTGTAGGCTACATGCACAGCAGTCCGACATGCTCATGGACAAACTTAGCGTTCGACATATCGAACGTGTATACCAATCCGTTAATATAAAAAATCTCAGTATAAATATTTAGAATGTCCAGGATATAGATACAGATCTGGTAAAAATGGACAAACACGGACCTCTGGAAATAAAGAGGTGGGATCAGGTGCAATAGAAGAGTAAGCATCCCCTGTCGACCGGTCACACCCGCCGTGAATCTGAAACTTTTTCCAACAGGTTGATCTATTTTATGTAGATTTATATGAACTATTTAGATCGCTGGATATATTGATTCTTATTGCGACTGAACATAAATGCCTCATGTTAGAAGGCCTTTTTGATACTTGGTTAGAAACCATTTTGACATTCAGATTTTACTTCAATTACATCTATGGTCAAGGTCAAAAGATAGGGATTTCTGTCCTGCATACGTTAGCTTTCAAGCTGGAGTAATTCTAATTAAAGTTGTATACTTACTGTACGTAACATTCATTATTATTAAATGTATATTTGTTGAAAAAAAAACATTGTTCAACAAGTGTAAATACATGAAAGTGATCTGTAACAGAATGCTCCAAGACATAGTTTTTCGCATTTTATTTTTACATATTCGACTTTTTCTCAAGACCAAGTTTGGTTAAATTTTGTTTTGTGAAGCAAAATTTAGCTTGTGAATAAATAGGGGCTATGTCCCATATGGCCCAAAATAGTGTCAAACCTTGGTTAATCTTTAAAATTCTCCTAATGAACCAATGATTACATTTCTTTCAATCTTAATATGCACGTTTATTAGGTCAATATCTACATCATTTTAAGTTTGCGAATTATTGATTGATTATTGTTGTTTAACGTCCCACTCAAGAATCTTTCACGTCACCAAATGCCGGTGAAGGGCTTCAAATTTTTGTCTATGCTCGGCACTTACAGCCATTGAGCAGTGAGGGTACTTTAACATGCCGACACCTACTGTGACACGGGACTCGGATTTACTGTCTTATCCAAAAAGACAGGAAACCAACATGCCGTCGGCTGGTCTCGAACTCACGATCAAGAGTCGAGCGCACTACCGACTGTGCCAGGTCGGCGCCAAGTTTGCGAATGACAAACATATATGTTCAAAAAGGTCACAAGGGAGCATTTAAATGACATAGGGCAGTGTTACACAAATGATATATTGACTCAAATCATAAAAGATATATTTGATGATCATTGTTACAAAGTGTCAAGGTCATGATGCATAAATGTGCCAGATACCTCAATAAATGGAACATATTATTTTTTTTGAAGGCCAATTTAAACCAAACCAAACCCCATGTGAAGCCATTTGCAAGTGAAAAGGCGCTAGATCCCACGTTACAACAAACTCAATTATTTCTATAACACTTTAGGGTACATTACGACCAGGAACACTCTGGTAACACTAGTTCGGATACTTCTCAGTGCTCCTGAAATACAAATGAAACTACAGGACGAAGTTGATACCATCATTGGACAGGACAGAAAGCCATCACTCAGAGATAGATGTGATATGCCGTATACAGAGGCAGTAGTACTAGAATGTCTTCGTTATATTTCCAATGTCCCATTAGCAGGGCTTCATGCAACCTCAGAGGATATAGAATTCCGGGGTTACCATATACCAAAAGGAACAACGGTAAATATTTGTTCACCACAAGTTCCTCTAATCCGGATATGATTTCCAAAGTTCTATCTGTATTGTTCTATTTACAAATATTTAAGATCATAATTGCAACAAAATGGAGCCTGTACTAAAACATTTGAAACAATGGTAATCAAGTGAACGATAAAAGAATACTTGTTATTAAGCATTCATATGGTGATTAACATAACTTGAGATAGAAGTCTTTTTGACAGAAACAATTGTCTTGATTATTTGTTTTCAATACAAAAATACACGGACATTGATATAATAAAAGATTCTGGAGTTTATAATATGCAATATATATTTAGCTTCAGGAGACCAGACCTTTCAGCAGACCGTGCGCATTCCAATGCACAAACAATTGTGCCCTTTATTAACCGACCTGTTCATTTAATCATATGAAGTATACTTCGCTCAAAAGCTTTTGATTCAAAAGAAGGAAAAGCTTGCTGTGGCCTTTAATTTAACATTTAGATATATCGGCAACGTTTTGTTATTTGACAATTGATTATGAAAATTTTCGTAAGTATGTGAATGCGATATACATACAGTTCCTCATTTTATTTACTATGGACGCAGACGGGAAGTTAACAACATTTAAGTAGTAATAACCCTATTTTGCCTGCATATGGTATTTATACCTCATAAGATGATCCGATATGCATGGGCATGTTCAACATATGAACATTTCATACACAGAAGCAAACTACTTACTGATAAATTGTTGTCACTAGAATATCAGGTTTTATGTTCAGTTTCGATATTTCGCAAATTCTACGGTTGTTTAAATGACTTTGTTTGTTATTAATGTTTCACCGAGTAAAATGTGGAATGACCTGTTCGATAGTGGTTGTTGAATCGTGGATCCATTCTTCAATTATTTCAGTTGAATTTAACATACGAACTCACGGTGTTGTGTGAACGGTCCTACATGTCATCTGATGCCACTTCTGGATACTCAGATGTCTGTGTATGTCCAATTTGTATCTGATTTGTATACTGTCTCGTGACCTTCTTTCGTTTAATACTTTAGAACTTGTGATTTTTACATTAGGCTTTTTGTTGCAAAACTAAAAATAGGTGTGTTTATATTGTTTACAACCAATGGTACGTTGCCACGGCTAGTTTGAATTCCCGAAGGTAAACATAAAGCCAACACGTGGTGCTTCAGTACAAGCTTATTATTTTATACAAATGTAATATTTCGTAACTGCTGGCTGACAGGCGAAAAATAGAAAAAATGACGTCAGGTTGTGTGGCTGCTTATTTTATTAATAGTGTATGTGTTTTGAGATTTGCAGAGGTAGTGTTGGAAATGACCCAGTTACGTGATGGACATGACTTTGCAGGCAAAACAGCTCGTAAATGAGTTGATCATCTATTCTAATCCTCTTTGTCACAAAATACATGAGAGTGCGTTTCATACCACATGCTGACTTTCGTCTGTCAGACATTTTCTCTTCTGTAAACAAATGGCGATTGATTCTATCTGTTTAAATCTGTAATCTTCTGAATTTACCTGTATATCTCCTGTACATTGATAAGCGTTGGATTGCTAAACATCATTTCATACTTATAATAACAACAAATGTTGATTTGGGTAGAATTTGATTTTAATTTTAAATGTTGACGTGAATAGGAGAAAGACGCAATTCAGACAAAATCAGTTGTAAATTCATTGATGACTTCTTTGCTTTTTAAATTCGACAGAGTGTCACAAACATTTGCAGTTAAATCTAAACTTATATTTTCCAGATAATATCAAATCAATGGGCGGCACATCATAATGATAAAGATTGGGAACGACCTTTTGAATTTGATCCGAGCAGATTTCTCACTATGGACGGGGAAGTTATCACCGCTGATCACCCTACAAGAAAAAGGTGTGTATCTAACAATTATTATAAGAGAGTATCAAAATATGTATTTATCAATATTGTTTAAATATATTATTTCCACGCTATAGCTTAGTAGTTAGAGCAGTCATCTTGCAAGTTGGTTTAGGGAGGGTTTATTCCTCTTCATGTCAAAATGGTATTTATATACAGCAGGGTAGCTGTGCATTGCATACATTGTCATTTATATTGATATCTGCAACACAGCCACTATGATACTGATGATGATTATCATCATGACTGATACCATCCATTTATTTTTTCATTCAGATCTATACCGTTTGGAATAGGGAAACGTTCATGTATTGGAGAAGTATTCGCTAAGACAAGAATTTTTCTTTTTATCTCTACACTGATGCAGTCATACACAGTGAGCCCGGAAGATGGTGAAGTTCCACCGATGTTAGACGTCTATGATATGTTACCTGGTGGTGTCCAGATTGTGCCAGATTTTACCTGTAAATTTGTGAAAAGAACATCTTATATCTAGAATTAGCACTTCAATATAGTATAGTTCAAGTCAAATAACTTTTGGACATTTCCTATTTGTCAAATAGACACTTAAATCATCACATAAATCTTCTTACTGCATCATCATCTAAGAGATGTGCAAACATAAGGACTGATTATCAATAATTATTATTTGTAATAAAAAAATTGAATTTATTTTATCATTCCCGACTTTTGTTTCTTTATTATGTCTCCCCTTCTTAGAAGGGAGACAAATTGTTTTGTACCAGTTTCTTCTTCTTCCAATAATTCCGTTCCGGAGCATAACTCTCTTTGTAATAACACCAAGGCGATGTGACATGAACAAACATTACGGGGATCGACCCATTCATTACAGAGTTATTGCCCTTTGTCAAAAATACAGTCCGGAGCATAACTGTATTTGAGATAGGATGTTGATATTTCGTTTACATTGTAATGACATCAAGATGATGTCATGATAAACAATACAGGGGTCGACCCTTTTATTACAGAGTTATTGCTCTTTGTTAAAAATACAGTCCGGAGCATAACTGTGTTTGAGATAGGATGTTGATATTTCGTTTACATTGTAATGACATCAAGATGATGTCATGATAAACAATACAGGGGTCGACCCTTTTATTACAGAGTTATTGCTCTTTAAAGATACTATACTGTCCATTGCATAACTATGTATTTGGTATACATAGTAATGACATCACAAGACAATATGTCACGAACAAAAGTTATAGGGATCAACCCTATTGCCGTTTCTTAAAAATATTGTCCAGAGCATATCTCTGTATATTTGAGATAGGATGGTGAAATCATTCACAAAGGACTATATACGATAGAGATACATATATACCCACCAATGAAATGAAAATTAAGTATTTCTTGTAAAGTACATGGTTGTATACATTATGAGTTTAAGATTCGCACTGTACATACAGACAAAAAACAAAAGTTTCTTTGTCAGGAAAGTGTCTTAAAAACGACATTAAAATATGTATATTTTCAATATTTTATCTAATTTATTCTATTTTTGAGCCTTTCGGGGTAAAATGAAGTATGAGCACAGTCTTGGACAAGAAAGATATTCCACATTCTGCTGTATGTGTTCAGTGTACAAAGGAAAATTGTTTTCAAAGCTGCGTTCAATATAAACAAACCACTTTTAATATGAACAACACGTTCATTGATTATGTCTTGCTAAGGAGATTAAGCTTCCGGTTGTTTTGACGGTCTACAGACGTCGTTAATTTATTTTCATACAACCATACATAACAGACACAAAATATACTTAACAAACCAGGAAACCCCACTGCTGTGACATAGGCTATAAATAGCTACAGTGGGTAGTTTCTTCTCTGTTTATCGCTGGTTCCATATTACTGCGGCAATCACTTCTTAATACCAACTGGAAAATACTGAGTACCGTAAGCAAATTGCTACCATGCTGTGTTTTTCTTTCATTCTTCGAATTCTCTATAGATAGATCTACTTGACAACTTTTCACTAAAGATAAATACGGTAAACTTGCTTCCTTCAGAGATCGAATAGGCCTAACTGAATTCCCCTTTGGGTTACGCATTGCCAACTGGTAACCCCTATAGGCTATACTACCGTAGACCTTTGGATCAGCGTTTTTTATCCATCGTAGATCTACAAAAAGATGAATTGACTACAACATGTAGGTTAGTTTACAGTTAGCCGGACCTGGTTGCTTTGCCCTGATGCATTTTTTTACCCGAGCGCCGAATACAAGCCTACTGCAAATAATCTATTTTTTAGAATTTTACCTCTGAACTCTGGCATTGCCGACACTTTTATCAAGTGTATACGTTGAATTTTTAAAGTAAATAATATCACTGTTTAAAAATTAGAAGTATAGATCTATGAGGTAGATCTACAATTCCTTTTTTATTTTTCCAAAGTAAGCTAACTCTAGAGAACTAAATTGGCATACATACAGCAGTGTTGTCTGTGACAGCAAGGTTAGAGATATTATGTTTCAGTATAGTAATGAAGATGGACTTTTAATATTTAATATGTATATTCTGTGTAGCATAAACATGTGTGTACGTGTGTGTGTGTGTGTGTGTGTGTGTACGCCGAACTTTGGAACTTGACCTATTTTCCAAATCTGTAATGTTAATATATGTCTGCTATTTACAAATCTTGTTTTCAATTATCAATTTATTAAGTAGAGGAAAACAGATAGCAGAATAAATGGTATTCTGTGTTCAATGCATTACATTCAGCAAAGTTAAGGTTTAGAAGACATTTAGCACTTATATACCTGAGAGATTATTAGTCCACTATACCAGGCAATCTCATCAATGTTAGTAAATGCATGTCGTACCCTTTTCCCCCATTACAGGTACAGGCATATCTGTGTACAAAGTGAATGTTTGACAGGGGTAATCACATTGTGTTTGAGTTCCTCTACTGATTAGATTACTCTCTTCACACCCACCATTTTAGTAAAGGAATAAATATTTGGATCTACTTTTTGCTGAAACACGCACTTGCGGAATGACAACTGTGCTGTAAGTGCAGAAATTTGTCCTTCTGTGTTTTGATGATTATGCAGTGCAGAGTAGACTTCCCTGGGTGATTGCCAGAGTCCCCAGACTTGAATGTCGTTTACATAGGATTCCATCTTTTTAATACGTTTCTCTTCCCTAGCATCTTCCTTTGCAAATTTCTCTTCCACTCTCCTTCTTTTCTCTTCCTGAATCAAATACAGTCTCTGATGATACTGAGCCCTTAGTTGTTTGACACTCTACCTTGCACTCACAAATATTTCTTTTCTTTCACTTTCTTCCTTGTACTGAAGCCAATCCATGGTTTTGTTGTGTCAAAATGATAATATTGCCTCGCTTGTTATGATAGAAATATTTGGGTTTTTTTTCTGAGTAAACGATCCAGTTGTCCAAACACTGTTTCACTGAACTTATTATGCTTTGGAGTTGCTTCCAACTTTTCTTTCAAATCATTGTCAGTTACTTCGGCCCATTTACCACCAGGTAAGTAGTCCTGAAAAAGTTTTTGCATCGCACGGGCTAAGGATGGTATCATGGCTTGCAACACTACGATCAACAGATTATTTGTCACTTGGCACTATCAATTTTTCATAAACTGCAGATGAAGCAAGATGTTATTCATTAACAAAAGATAGATGAGCAGATCCACTTATAAAATTTCTAAAATTCAAGTTCTGAAGATAGTCCATGATTTCCACATAGTAGCATTTCATATCAAGAATAGATATAGTTTTATTTTAAATCAAAGACCACAGAGGCTTAGTTATCAATTCTGAGACAAGTCCTAAAGCCCTGCAGCCACCAATATACTCTGGAATGCCAAAATCATGCTTCACAGATTTAAGCAACCTATTGCTGTCTCCCCCATTCAAGAAACTTACTATGTAGTCATGTAGGAAATAGACACTAGCAGCATTATTGAATAGAATATTGAATCTATTACCCCTGAACCTTTCCAATGGTAATGCACGGAAACCTTTCTGTTTCAGATCTTGACTTGCAATTGCCATGGATGGTCCATAAGCACCATTTTTATCATCGCCACCTCTCGAAAACGCTTTTGAAGTTGTTCTTACAAGTCTTGTTGTACCAGATTCATTTACTTTTTAAATGACGTGTCAAAAATAGGAGGATTTATTTTCAAAAATCAGATTTTCAGTCTCAATTAATGATTTTTCTGCTGCCTCGGCCAGATGTACAAGAACGTGAAAGAACAGAATAAATTGCATAATCTACTAACCCTTGTTTTTTTCCTCCTCATTCATATCATCCCAAGGTAACTGTTCCTTTAGTACTTATGTTCTGAATTAGTGTAGAAATCCAATTGGGTACTTGCCCTATCAGACATTGTTAAAACAATATTTTTCATGATTGCTTTGGAAACATCATTAGTCGCCACATCACTGGCATCATCTGTATCATTTAGAATTTCTTTGAATGTATCCATGGCATCGTGTCCAGACTTTGTCACCAATTGCCTCAATCCTAACATCCACACCCTCCCTTCGTCATCCACAGCATGGAATCCTTCATATTTTTGTCCAAACTTTGATGTTTCGTCACTCAATATAAAGGTGTTTTGCTTTGCAGAAAACTCATCAGCTATTTGCGTCTGAGCAATACTTAATCCCTGTATATTCATGTTATTGCAGGTACTTTTACATGGCAAGTGTGATGCTGACATTTTTCCCAATTATAATACATCCCTGATTACTAGAGGTATTTTTGTTGTTGACTCATTATGGCTCAACAATGAATACACACACTGCTGCATGTCTGTTGTGTAAGTGTGTGTTCGGAATCGCCATAGGTTGGAATTCCATCCTTCACCATACCCTGTAACAATTCGTTTTCACCAATCAGGTCCTTCTTCTCAATCTCTAGAGTCTTTAATGTAACCTTGTTTATATTGTTTTCCTTCTGGAGACCTTCTATGTCATGTTCCAGTTCAATTGTTCTGTTTTGCAAATTGGTGTATTTCCTTTCCATTTTTTGTTAGTTTTCTCTGCACGTAAACTACTTTTGATCTAAGTCTCTTCAAGTCAATATTTTTCACTGCCACTTTCCTTAATGCCTTCTGAAGCTTTAGGTAGGGTTGCAACATAGTTTTCTCAACTCTCCTTTTAATTTTTAATTTAGACTGTTGCTGAGCTTTGACCTCCGTTGCTAATGTGCAAACGGAAGCTTTTAGTTGTTGGTTCTGGTCCCTACTGTCCTTCAGCTCTTCAGCAAGATTAAGAGTTACATTTTTAATGTTTCTATATTTGAATGCTCTAATACATCTATTCTTCTTTTTTCGTGGCTGTGTCCCTAGGAGTCGGGAAGCTTACTGGGGTTCTGAAAAATGACTGTAACTTGTCTTCATTAGCATGTCGTCCTTTATTTTTGTTTATATTTTTGTAAGTCTTTTTTTTATACAATTTCTGTATGCTTTCACATCACATTTTGTTGTTTATTCATGAGTATCATACAACCATTTCACAGAGTTATTTACTCCGCACTGCTTGATATTTTTAATAACAGTTTTGTTCGTTAAAGTACTTGAACAACTCATTTTGTCCACATCAAAATTGTTTGAGCTGAAGAACTGGCAAGTAAATCTGAAAGTTTTTCAGTACTTGCAATAATGTTTTCAGTATATATACAGTTTTCATAAGATAACCGCTGCACTGTGACCGCTGTCTGAAATTCTCGGTCGTCTAGGACATTGCTAGTGTATATTTTTTGGTTATATGAGTCAACATACACATCATCTGCGAAAGTGTTTTCAACAATAAAAGATTCACATTCTGAAAGTGAAAGTGTTTTTTCTTGTAACATTTTGTATTTAGGACCATTTTTGTCCATATAAATATCAGTTTGGGTTTTTCTATGTTCAAAATCTGTTGTCTGTGACTGTGGTGTGCAGGTTTCATCACTGTTAGAACTTGTGCCACTATCCTATTGAATTTAGAGTGAACTATGAAGCAACTACTACATAATGTGAAATACACAAGGTGCTATTATAGGATTAGACCCAAAAATTAGAGAAATACACAAGATGGTATTATAGGATTAAATACAAAATTTAGAGAAAAACACAAGGTGGGATAGACACAAAACATTAGCAAATTATCTGTGCACAGTAAGTTATTGATAAATGAACAACTAGCTATGGTTTAAGTTTTCAGTAAAGTTGGATAATTGATAAATAAGGTTGTTAGTTTATATTATATGTTATAACTTACACAGTCTTTGTTTAACCTAACATGGGATATATTCAGTAAACTCCGTATAGGACTCAAGCAAATATGGAATTAAGTGACATTGTATATCCCACATTAGGTCAAACAAAAACTCTGTAAATTTTATATCTGTATGACTGCCCTTTTTATAAGGGTTTCTAAGTAAATAATGTATCATAAATATACAACAATGTATAAAATTATTTTACAGGGGCTTCACAATTCATTTCTTTTCAATGAATCGAACAATAATTAATCTGTGATGTATTAGATTTACATTGTGACATCATCTAAGGCTTATATATATATATATATATATATATATATATATATATATATATATATATATATATATATATATATATATATATAATGTTAATTTTATTCCCCATTGAACTGAAAGTTTGATAAAAGCTGAAAGCGCACATGGATATAAAATGCATGCAAATTAGTACACACTAATATACATACAACGTTATCTGTAATTCTTGGAATCTTCCATCTACGACTGTGATATACATACAACGTTATCTATAATTCTTGGAATCTTCCATCTACGACTGTGATATACATACAACGTTATCTGTAATTCTTGGAATCTTCCATCTACGACTGTGATATACATACAACGTTATGTGTAATTCTTGGAATCTTCCATCTACGACTGTGTAAGACTGGGCTTGCTTGGTTTAAGTCAATTTGTTTCCACTGATAATGTACTGTATAAAATGCTTATCATATATATTTTATATGAGCATGATGTATCTGTAAATTTCCTAACTCCTAAATGCTGGCTCCAGGGTCCAAAATGTTGGGACAATAAGTGACATTTTAACAACATGTGTAACAGAAAAATACTTTTATTTTTTATTTTGAAATTTCAAATCAGGAAATTCTGCATACATGTATTTTGGAGGGAAAGCCACTTTGGCATTGGGAATGGGTCCTTTAATGGGACTCTTAAATGGCCTTGGTCCATCCATGTGTATAGTACATAATCATGAAAATGATTAGTTTTAAATAAAAATGGGAAATCATATTGCATTAAAATTAAAAGTTGAAGATTCATCATCTACTCTGTACCTGTGTCTGTGCTGAATAGTCCTAACTATCAGAATCACTGTCGGTCACAAAGAGATCTTGACTTCCACTGGTAACTCCAGGAATCCAAGGTGATTGTGTCTCAGAGTCAGACATAGGCCTGGTTTAAACTTTAGCCTAGCTAGCTGGTCAGTTTATAGACTACGTCAGTAGTACTATTTTTCTTGATATCTGAAACAAGTTTTAATTCAAAGAAAAAACAGATAGCATTTTCCTTCCTTGGCATATAAACTTAAACTTATATGTTACATGTACATCTACTGTTTACAGAATTGCATAAATATTAAATTTACAGATTTGCGTAAATTTTCGAAAATCCCTGCAATTGGAAATTAAGTAAATCTTTAAACTACATGCATAGAGTTTATGAACAAACATTCATTTCCAATTGCTTACTAGATGTTTATTAAACAATCCTGAGAAATTGTTTTCAGTGACCTCAATTAATTTTTATTCATTATTTTTTAATTTTTTTTTAATACTTAAAAGCTAATCTAATTATTTAAGATACATGTCCTACAAGTTGACCTCATGGCATTTTTGTTTGAACCTGATTGTAAAGTAGAAATTTAAATACATTCATTCTTGGTTGATGGATTTTGCAACATCACATGCTTCTTTGACTTTGTTCTTAGAATTTAATAAATAGGCTAAATTACTCCCAAGAATAAAGAAAATGTAGATTTCTAAAGAAAATGTTTTAGCACCACAGAATAATTAGAGGAACTAATAGGATTCAGCTAAAATAAAAAGACTAATTAAAAAAATGACAGTCGAAAACACACCCAAGAGAATAGTGAATAAATCTAATATATTTTTTAAAATTAAAATAATTTTAGTTTTTACACATAGAAATAATGTATCACACTTGAAAATGACCGATATAAGAATTTTTGGTTGAGAACCTATATATGTATATAATTATTTTACACAGAAAAACCGTTGCACTTACCCTAAATGAGCTGTATACACGACAAGTCGATATATATCTTCTGCTAGAAAATCTGAAGAGTTTTATTGCAAAGGGGAATAATCCAAGTTGGTTCAAAGTGAGGTGCAGTTGAGGGTTGATACAAATACGTTCTTTGCGCTGCAGTAAACTATTATGTACACAATAAGCGTTTCTTCTATCATATTCTTGATATAACAATGGATTGGAATTTGCTGATCCAAAACTTTCCTGACGTTTTTACAGTAAATAATTATTTAGTGAAAATTAGTCATTTTTTCACGTGTCTAAAAACGTGTTCTGGTATTGGGAACATGCTGCATGACTTGACAAAAAAAACCCTTGAATGTGCCTCTAATAGTACACACAGTCATTCTGAAAAAAAGATTTTTCATTGGTGAAACAAAAGGTAGGGACCTTTTATCAATGTTCACAAAAGCACAAAGATGGCATCGTCCATTGTAACGCAAGTTGGTACGGCGCGGTCAGTTGGAAGGCGTTTTAGGACCGCTTGAAATATCTTTAGGGGTACTTCCCGACACTCACATTTGATTCACAGATAAACCAAGGAATTTTTATTATTTAAATGAAATAAAACAACAACTGTGAAGAATATTTTGTTGATAAATCTGAGGTTATTTACACTGCGACAGATATAGATCACGCATGCGTGAAAACGTATGTCTTGGCTACAGTAGGCTTGTATTCGGAAGCTCGGGTAAAGAAATGCATAAGGACAAAGCAACCAGGTCAGGCTAACTGTAAACTGACCTACATGTAGTGTTAATTAATCTTTTTGTAGATCTACGATGGATAAAAAACGCTGATGCAAGGGTCTACGGTAGTATAGCCCATAGGGGTTAACAGTTGGCAATGCGTAACCCAAAGGGGAATTCAGTTAGGCCTATTCGATCTCTCAAGGAAGCAAGTTAACTGTACTTATCTTCAGTGAAAAAATGTCAAGCAGATTTATCTATAGAGATTCGAAGAATGAAAGAAAAATACACACTTTGCTTACAGTACTCAGTATTTTCCAGTTGGTATTAAAAATGTGATTGCCGCAGTAATATGGAACTAGCGATAAACAGAGAAGAAACTACCCACTGTAGCTATTTATAGCCTATGCAACTGCAGTGGGGTTTCCTCTTTTATCAAGTATATTTTGTGTCTGTTATGTATGGTTGTATGAAAATAAATGAACGACGTCTGTAGACCGTCAAAACAACCGGAAGTAGAATCTCCTTAGCAACGACGTAATCCATGTACGTGTTGTTCATATGAAAAAGTTGTTTGTTTATATCTAACGCAGCATTGGACAAAATTTTTCTTTGTACACAACATAGTTAATGAACATATACAACAGAATGTGGAATATCTTTCTTGTCCAAGACTGTGCTCATACTTCATTTTACCCCAAAGATTCAAAAATAGAATAAAATAGTTAAAATATTGAAAATATACATATTTTAATGTCGATTTTGCTAACAAGGAAACTTTTGTTTTTGTGTGTATGTAAAGTGCGAATCTTAAACTTCATAATGTATACAACCATGTACTTTACAGGAAATGCTTTATTTTCATTTCATTGGTGGTTATATAGGTATCTCTATCATATATAGTTCTTTGTGGATGATTTCATGATCCTATTTCAAATATACAGAGATATGCTCTGGACAATATTTTTAAGAATATAAAAATTTCAGATACCAAAGTATAAATCAATAGAATTTCCTGGACATAGATACAAATCCGGTAAAAATGGACAAACACGGACCTCTGGAAACCAAGAGGTGGTATCAGGTTCCATGGAGGAGTAAGCATCCCCTGTCGACCGGTCACACCCGCCGTGAGTCCACAGTCAAGCCCAATGAAACAAGTGAGGAGTGTATCCTCGTCACAATTGGTACAGACGTCTCAACAACCGCCAACGAAAAAGCAAAACATCACACTTAGTGAAACAGAGTAGTCGCAAACAACGCTATTTTACCGACCGTAAAATTTGCAGAATGTTGACATTAAATGCGGTTTTCGATATCCCTGTGTCAATAATTTGTCAGTGAGTAGTTTACCTCTGTATATGAAATCTTCATATGTTGTGCACGTCCTGGCATATCGCATCATTTGTGAAATATAAACTCCATATGCGGGTGACTGAGGGATATTACTACTTAAATGTGGCAAAATGTACGATGGGAAAGCCGAAATCGTCGCGTTTATCGTATACTTTAGTTGCTAATTTCCCGTCTGTGTTTATATGAAGTAAAATGTCTAAGTATGAAGCTTGTGTGCTTGATTCTGTTGTATCTTTAATTTCTAATTCGCTCGGATATATCTCATTGACATATGTATGGAAATTGTCATTATTAATTGACAAAACGTCGTCGATATATCTAAATGTTAAATTAACGGACACCGCTAACGTTTTGTTCTTTTGATTCAGCAGTTTCTGAATGAAGCCTGCTTCGTATGAATGAACAGGTCGGCCAATAAAGGAACACAATTTGTTCCCATAGGAATGCCGACAGTTTGTTGAAAGACTACGTCTCCGAACATTACAAATATATTGTCTATTAGAAATTCCAGCATGTTTTTTTATATCAACTTCAGTATATGTATGTGTAGAATCAGAGTAGTGTTTGACGAAATAAGAATGAAAATTGTCATTATTAATTGACAAAACGTCGTCGATATATCTAAATGTTGAATTAAAGGACACCGCTAAGGTTTTCTTCTTTTGATTCAGCAGTTTCTGAATGAAGTCTGCTTCGTATCAATAAAGGAACAGGTCGGCCAATAAAATAGTTGGTTATAGGAATGCCGACAGTTTGTTGAAAGACTACGTCTCCGAACATTACAAATATATTGTTATTAGAAATTCCAGCATGTTTTTTATATCAACTTCAGTATATGTATGTGTAGAATCAGAGTGGTGTTTGACGAAATAAGTATCCTGATAGCCAGTCACTAGATATTTAAATTTTCGAGTACCACCTTTAGTGAAAAGCAGTTGTCTATGATGCTGAAAAGTCTTTCTTTTAATTTTGTATGTGGAATAGTAGTGTAAAGAGTAGAGAAGTCATAAGTTTTGATACTGTGAATTCGAGAAAAATTGTGTGCCTTCAAATTTTCTAAAAGCTGTTTAGAATTTTTAAGTATCCACATCTGATTTACACCGCTTCTGGAATAAGCAACTGTACAGTATTGTTGAAGTTTCTCCTTTGGTAGAACATTTGCTGGATCCTGCTATGCATCTTTGCTTCTATTGGGTTTTATGAAGTTTAGGTATCCAGTATAAATGTGGTAGCTCGAAATCGGTATCCGTTGTAGGTATATCAAATGAGCGTAATACGGACACGTGATTTTGAAGGATCTCGTCCTTTGAATGTGAGCTACGTGTGTATGTAGGATTTCCAGAATTCGTATTAAACCCAAGTTTCTTCTAATAAACAATTATAGTAATGTGCCTTACAAATAAAAACTATATTATTTGAGGCTTTGTCTGCTGGTACTAGTACATATTGGTCATGTAACCTATCGAGTTCAGTTACTACTTCTGGATCATTAAATACAGAGGGATAACGTGTTTTCATAGTCCCTATAAGTTTTCGAATACGAGATTTTATCAACCATCGTATGGCCTTCAGCCATTCAGACAAAGTGTATGGTTCTACGTCTAATGTTTGGCCCATCGTCTGGCATAATCTTCGGCAGAATCCATAACTAAACTGAAATTCTTACCCCAATTAAAGGAACGGGCTTCCCGGTATTTAGGGCCCCTTAAAATAATATTTTTGAGGCTTTCATTTTCAACAATAGAAACGTCGCCGGTAACGACATGCCCGATAGTATTGTATTTGAAAGGAGATGAAGCACATGAACATGTAACAGTGTTGTGTAGAAACGGCAATAACTCTGTAATAAAAGGGTCGATCCCTGTAATGTTTCTTCGTGACATATTTTCATGTAATTTAATTACTATGTATATCAAATACATAGAGTTATACAATGGACCGTATAGTATTTTTAAAAGGGCAATAACTCTGTAATAAAAGGGTCGACGCCTGTCATTTTTATCATGACATCATCTTGATGTCATTACAATGTATACCGAATATCAATATGCTCTGGACTGTATTTTTAACAAATGGCAATATATCTGTAATGAATGGGTCGATCCCGTAATGTTCATGTCACATTGCCTTGATCTCATTAGCATGTATACCAAATATTGTTATCCTATGTTAAGTACAAAGAGAGTTATGCTCCGGAACGGAATTATTGCAAGAATAAGAAGAAACTGGTACAGAACAATTTGTCTCCCTTCTGAGAAGGGGAGGCATAATAAAGAAACAAAAGTTGGGAATGATAAAAAAAAAATCAATTTATTTTTTATTACAATATTGATAATCAGTCCTTATAACATTATGCAAATGTTTGCACATCTCTTAGATGATGATGCAGTTATCTGATTTATGTGACGATTTAAGTGTCTATATGACAAATAGGAACTGTCCAAAAGTTATTTGACTTGAAATATACTATACTAAAGTGCTTATTCTAGATATAAGATGTTCTTTTCACAAATTTACAGGTAAAATCTGGCACAATCTGGACACCACCAGGTAACATATCATAGACGTCTAACATCGGTGGAATTTCACCATCTTCCGGGCTCACTGTGTATGACTGCATCAGTGTAGAGATAAAAAGAAAAATTCTTGTCTTAGCGAATACTTCTCCAATACATGAACGTTTCCCTATTCCAAACGGTATAGTTCTGAATAAAAAAATAATATAGATGATGATAATGATGATGATGATATCTGTCATGATGATGATAATCATCATCAGTATTATAGTGGCTGTGATGTACGATATCAATATAAATGACAATGTATGCAATGCACAGCTACCCTGCTGTATATAAATACCATTTTGACGTGGAGAGGAATAAACCCTCCCCAAACCGACTTGCAAGATGACTACAAAGCTATAGCGTGGAAATGATACATTTGAACAATATTGATAAGTACATATTTCGATACTCTCTTATAATAATTGTTAGCTACACACCCTTTTCTTGTAGGGTTATCAGCGGTGATCAATTTTCCGTCCATAGTGAGAAATCTGCTCGGTTCAAATTCAAAAGGTCGTTCCCACTCTTTATCATTATGGTGTGCCGCCCATTGATTTGATATTATCTGGAAAATATAAGTTTAAATTTAACTGCAAATGTTTGTGACATTCTGTCGAATTTAAAAAGCAAAGAAGTCATTAATGATTTTGCAATTTTGATTTATTCTGAATTGCGTCTTTCTCCTATTCACATCAACATTTAAAATTAAATCAAATTCTACCCAAGTCAACATTTGTTGTTATTATAAGTATGATATCATGTTCCGCAATCTAACGCTTATTAATGTACAGGAGATATACAGGTAAATTCAAATTAAAGAATCAATCGCCATTTGTTTACAGAAGAGAACATTTCTGACAGACGAAAGTCAGCATGTGGTAAGAAACGCACTCTCATGGATTCTGTGAGAAAGTGGATTACAATAGATTATCAACCCATTTACGAATTGTCTTGCCTGCAAAGTCATGTCCATCACGTAACTGAGTCATTTCCAACACTACATGGGGAAATTTCGAAGCACATGCACGGTTCATACATAATTAATAAAATTGGCAGCCACACAACCTGACGTCATTTAGGAATAATTGACACCTTTTTATCTTAGTCGAGGTTATGTAAAAATCGTAGCTTCTATTATTTATTCGATTTTTCGCCTGTTTCACAGTCCGCCAGCAGTTACGAAATATTACATTTGTATAAAATAATAAGCTTGTACTGAAGCACCACGTGTTGGCTTTATGTTTACCTTCTGGAATTCAAACGGTCCACTAGTCGTGGCAGTGGACCATTGGTTGTAAACAATATATTTTACTCGGTGAAACATTAATAACAAACCGTAGAATTTGCGAAATATCGAAACTGAACGTAAAACCTGATATTCTCGTGACAACAATTTATTAGTAAGTAGTTTGCTTCTGTGTATGAAATGTTCATATGTTGAACATGCTCATGTATATCGGATCATCTTATGAGATATAAATACCATATGCAGGCAAAATAGGGTTATCACTACTTAAATGTGGAAAGCTGACAATAGGAAAGCAAAAGTCATAACGTTTGTCGTATAGCTTGGTTGTTAACTTCCCGTCTGCGTCCATAGTAAATAAAATGAGGAACTGTATGTATATCGCATTCACATACTTACGAAAATTTTCATAATCAATTGTCAAATAACAAAACGTTGCCGATATATCTGAATGTTAAATTAAAGGCCACAGCAAGCTTTTCCTTCTTTTGAATCAAAAGCTTTTGAGCGAAGTATACTTCATATGATTAATTGAACAGGTCGGTTAATAAAGGGCACAATTGTTTGTGCATTGGAATGCGCACGGTCTGCTGAAAGGTCTGGTCTTCTGAAGCTAAATATATATTGCATATTATAAACTCCAGAATCTTTTATTATATCAATGTCCGTGTATTTTTGTATTGAAAACAAATAATCAAGACAATTGTTTCTGTCAAAAAGACTTCTAACACAATTTATGTTAATCACCATATGAATGCTTAATAACAAGAATTCTTTTATCGTTCACTTGATTACCATTGTTTCAAATGTTTCAGTACAGGCTCCATTTTGTTTCAATTATGATCTTAAATATTTGTAACAAGAAAATTTCACATAAAACTTTGAAAATTATCATATCCGGATTAGAGGAACTTGTGGTGAATATATATTTACCGTTGTTCCTTTTGGTATATGGTAACCCCGGAATTCTATATCCTCTGAGGTTGCATGAAGCCCTGCTAATGGGACATTGGAAATACAGCGAAGACATTCTAGTACTACTGCCTCTGTGTACGGCATATCATATCTATCTCTGAGTGTTGGCTTCCTGTCTTGTCCAATAATGGTATCAACTTCGTCTTGTAGTTTCCTCTGTATTTCAGGAGCACTGAGAAGTATCCGAACTAGTGTTACCAGAGTGTTCCTGGTCGTGATGTACCCTAAAGTGTTATAGAAATAATTGAGTTTGTTGTAACGTGGGATCTAGCGCCTTTTCACTTGCAAATGGCTTCACATGGGGATAGCTACTGTAAAGTTTGGTTTAAATTGGGGTTCTAGATTTTGAAAAGTCTTTTGGGGGTATCTGGGACATTTCCTCGGCATGACCTTGGTACTTTGTAACAATGATCATCAAATATATCTTTGGTTTTGAGTCAATATATCATTTGTGTAACACTGCCCTATGTCATTTAAATGCTCCCTAGTGACCTTTTTGACCATATATGTTTGTCATTCGCAAACTTGGCGCCGACCTGGCACAGTCGGTATCGAGCTCGACTCTTGATCGTGAGGTCGGGAGTTCGAGTCCAGCCGGCGGCATGTTGGTTTCCTGTCTTTGGATAAGACAGTAAAAACCGAGTCCCGTGTCACAGTAGCTGTGGACACGTTAAAGAACCCTCACTGCTCAATGGCTGTAAGTGCCGAGCATAGTCCAATATTTGAAGCCCTTGGTGACGTGAAAGATTCTTGAGTGGGACGTTAAACAACAATAAACAATCAATCATTCGCAAACTTAGAATGATGTAGATATTGACCTAATTAACGTGCATATTAAGATTAAAAGAAATGTAATCATTGGTTCATTAGAAGGTTTGGCACTATTTTGGGCCATATGGGACATAGCCCCTATTCATTCACAAGCTAAATTAGGGTTCACAAAACAAAATTTAACCAAACTTGGTCTTGAGAAAAAGTCGAATATGTAAAAATAAAATGCGAAAATGTTTGGAGCATTTCTTTACAGATCACTTTCATGTACACTTGTAAAACAATTTTTTTTCAACATATATACATTTAATAATAATGAATGTTATGTACAGTAAGTATACAACATTAATTAGAATTACTCCAGCTTGAAAGCTAACGTATGCAGGACAAAAATCCCTATCCTTTGACCTTGACCATAGATGTAATTGAAGTAAAATCTGAATGTCAAAATGGTTGCTAACCAAGTATCAAAAAGGCCTCCTAACATGAGGCATTTATGTTCAGTCGCAACAAGAATCAATAGATCCAGCGATCTAAATAGTTCATATAAATCTACATAAAATAGATTAACCTGTTGGGAAAAGTTTCAGACTCACGGCGGGTGTGACCGATCGACAGGGGATGCTTACTCTTCTATTGCACCTGATCCCACCTCTTGGTTTCCAGAGGTCCGTGTTTGTCCATTTTTACCAGATTTGTGTTTATATCCTGGAGATCCTAAAGATTTATACTTTGGTATCTGATATTTTTATATTAACGGATTGATATACATATTCGATATGTCGAACGCTAAGCTTGTCCATGAGCACGTCGGACTGCTGTGCATGTAGCCTACTGATAAAGTATAGTATTCAGTGCCACAATGATATTACTGTCAGTAGACAACAAGAATCATTGAGTGACAAGCCTAAACTATTACTGGGTGGGTGTAAATACAAAATTTACAACATGACACCCGTGTCGCAGTAGGTATCGGTTAAAGAACCCTCACTGCTCAATGGCCGTAAGTGCCGATAGTAGGGCAAAATTTTAAGCACATCACCGGCATTTAGCTACGTGTCCATACGAGTGTAAGATTCTTGTGTGGGACGTTAAACAATAACAACTGAAGTGTCGATCGAAGTCACTACTTCTGTCGAGTCTACTGGGAACACAGACTCGCAGAGATTGTTCGTTGCTCCTCGGGTTGTCATGAGCAGTACAGTCCAAAGATGACAAATTCTGGTACAGGCATAATATGCTTATGTATCTATAAAAATTTTCGTATTCGACTGAATGCCAACATAAATCGATCCACACAAAGTACACTCCATCCGTAAACAACTTTTGGATGATTTACAATCCAGATGATCCCAGCTTCTGGTATTATAATGCTTATTTGTCAGATTGCTGGTGAACCCCTGATCAGTGATTAATATATGACATGTTTTACAATTTTCGACAGAACATTTTGGAATGGATGGTATATTATTAGACAATGAACTGTCACAAATGTCATTAATTCGAATCTGACAATTGTTTTATAGGTAGATAATGCATTATAGGCTTGTAAGTGTGTAATGATCGAAGTGAACGAAATATAACAACTGGATTATTCAGGTTAATTGTGTGATGTCATATCAGCAACTTCATTCATAAGTGATAAAAACGCTTTCCAAATTAACACCGAGTCTATGGGTGACTGTTGCGGGAAAATATTTGATGTTATTCAGATATGCCGTGAATTAAATAAGATATTTTTATTATGATCATTATATCATTGATACAGATATAAATGATAAAATGTTATTGACTGTATAAGTTGAAATATTTACGCCCTTAGTGCGTTGGCGCGCCAAGACCTTGGGCGTAAATATTTAAACATATACATTCGAAGACCTATACATATTGACATGTAAATACATTTTACCTGCAAAGATGATATTTATTACAATCATTCCTGACACAGATTCTTCAGAAAACCATTCAGATGTATTTTCATCCTTTAGCATTTTTTTCATATCCTGGAATACTCCATTTTGTTCTGTATCACTTTTCTACGGAAATTGTAAAATGATGAAAATGTATTAATAATATATTTCATTTTTTTTCACAAGACGAAAGTACATTGAAACATTTCCAAAACAAAATGTGTTTGTAAAACACAAATGCTCCCGGTCCCAATAAATTTCTATGCTGGCAAATAGGTTTACTCTATTGGAATGTCCTACATTTTGACCCCACCCCAACCCCTGGGGCATGTGACGTCGGTGAAGTGTGAGCAACCCTTAGATGAAACTTACATTCTATGTTTGGTTACTGCATCACAATCCAAACTTGAAATATTACACTTTATATGTAAGCGGGACGGAATTCCGGACAAACATGACCATTTCCTACATTTTAAACCCATCCTCCCCCATAAAGAATGAGCAACTTTTAGTTGAATTTATAGTCTAAGTTTGGTTACTGCATGCCACACCCATCGCAAATGTTCCATGGTAACCTTTCCAGTTCTATGAAAATGTCAAGTTCGGTGAAAAGGTCAAGTTCGGTGAAAAGCACGATTGGCGAAAGGGAGTCACTCACTGTGGTCGTGCTCCAGAATACAATCTTAATATTCCTGAGAGGGGGACCTCATATTGTTTAACAAGATCCCCGTTTGAACATAAAACTTCCTAAACGACGATTTTAAGCGTTCAACAACTTAACTTCGTGTAAGTTGTTTATTGGCGAGTCGTTTCTCTCTCAGAATAAAACATTCATGAGAAGCAGCCGTGGCATAACGTATAAGTTGTGTAATGGAAACGCCATAGGCAGGAGAAGATGGAATATAACTATTTAATAACGTAAAGTTCGTGATATGGAAATTGAAATCGTCGCGGTTATCATAAAGGAAGGTGTGTAGTTGACCAATCGACAGGAGTAGATCTAAGTAAGAAGCAGATGTGTTGCTCTCTGTCGTCTTATTGATATCAAGCTCAACAGGATACATCTGGCCGAGGTCAATTGTTTGTTCTTTTTGGAGAGCAGAGACTGTTTAAATTTTGCTTCATATGAATACAAAAACGTGTTGGCCAATACAGGTGCACAATTAATACCCACTGGAATGCCGACAATTTGTTAGAAAAACATTTCCCGCAAAAACCACGAAGATGTTGTGGAACCCCAGCATCTTGATGATATCGGAATCTGTGTTCCTTCATAAAATAAGATTCTTTATGACTTAATACTAAATATTTATATCTATATATTTACATTTAAAACACGATTTAAACTCAGCTAATACTTTAGTCGAGTTCTATTTCTCTTAGGCCGAATTTCTCCACGGTTTTCAGCGAATTTTTTGCCAGGTTTATTGTTAAGTACTTGACTCGAACAGCAAATAGCTTTAATGACGTTTTTGAGTGTCCAGTCAGAGTCCAACACTTTTTCACAAGTGTAAGTGTTCTTTCGGGGTTGGAATGGGTTCAAAATATTAATAATATGGCGATTTGGTTAACTACAAAAATCTATGAGAAAATATATTGCAATGTAATTTAAGATAGAAGGCTAGAGCTTACAATATTTACTTGTTCCTTATGAAAGGAATAGGCAAAAAGATCGAATATTCGATGATGTGAACAATGTACATATGTACACAGGGTTACTTGCCGTTAGGGGGGTAAGTCCAACCCCCATAAATTTATATTTTTATGAATGACTTAAAATAAATTCTCTTCCCACCCCAAATTCAATTATATATATATTTTTTCATCATGGAATGACAAATTTTGCTGTGTATATGGCAGTCCTTGGGTCTATACCCTCTCAAAGTATTAACAGTGTGGGGATTTGGTTAACTACAAAAATCTGCGGGAAATTATTTTTCAAAGTAATGCAAAATAGACGGCTACAATTTACAAAATTTGCTTGTTCCCTATGGAAAGGATAGATGAAACAATCAAATATTCGATGATATGTACATTGGGGGTCATTGCCGGAGTCAGGTAAGTTCCATCCCTTGGATTTATATCTTTATGAATGACTTGAAATTATTCTCATCCCTACCCCTAAACCATATATATTTCATTAAGCATGGGAAGACAAACTCAGTTGTGTTTATGCATGGTGGTCTTGCCCCACCCCTTATTAGATTTATATATTTACAATTGACTTAAAAACTATTATCTTCCCCACCACTGAACCATATATACTATTTTATTATGGAAAAAAATTCATTTGTACATTTGGGGCTCCTTGGATTTATACGTTCGTGTATTACTTAAAAATTGTTTTCATCCATACTCCTAACCCGTATTTTTACCTTTAACATTAAAATTCTCACCCTCATTCCTAAGCCATATATATTCTTAATTATACTGATAAGACACATTCTGTGGTATATATGGACTAATGGAGGTCTTTTCTTCTCACACTGAAATATACATTTTGTATTTTTTACTAATAAATTGAAAACCATTCACATCCTCAACCAATAACCACATGATTATATTCTTTATCTTTTAGGAAAGACACATTCTGTGGTGTATATAGAGTCCATGAGTTAAGCTTACTTCCCAACCCCCAACATTGTTCTTTTTACTTGTGGAAAGGCACAATTAATGATAATAAAGGAGGCCTTGCCCCACCCACTGAAATTTATGTCTTTTTTACCTATAACAAAATCATGAAATTTTTAATTGTCAAAAATTGACTGTTTAAATTTGTTATTCTGAAACAAATTTTGATATTAAAGTACATACTTAAATATGTACCAGAAAAATAAAGAATGTGTTAAAGCACGAGGAAGAAGTGAAAATATAATTCCTGCAATACACAAAATGTAATACTGGCTTATAGGGTCATATGCTTATATGAGAATAAGGCAACAACCATTTTTTTTTTTGTGTAGAGGGGCTAGAATCAAATGTTTTATCCTGGATTTTTCTTCTGTTGTAATTATCGACCTAACGTTTTATTTTTTACTCTTTTCTGTCCTGGATTTTTTTACTCACTATGAGCAAGTTACCTATATGACTGCATGTAGATCTAGAGCTGCTTTGAAAAAATCTAGAATTTTCATAGAAGGCAGGTGGGGTGGGGTTATTGCTACATACATGTATTTACATGTGCATGTATTTAAAACCGTTATACAGTACATAGCTCGCTGCACATATATACATTACGAACTATAAATTGTAAGATTAAGGTTCAGCAGACAATATACAAATCAGCTAGATGAATATTGGAAATGGAAACACACAAACTTCTGAAAATACAGAGGTCAGATCAGGTGCCATAGAGGAGTAAGTATTCCCTGTCAAGTAGTCTAACCCTCCGTGAGCCCACAGATGAATTCAAATTAATTTCCTTTTTATTTCAAATGTTATCCTAGGTCCCGTCAGAAAAATCAAATGGTATCCCCTAATAACAACTTTTTCACTAATAAGAAGTTGAATTTTGATCAATTAAACAATAATTCCTGAAACTCATTATTAATTTCAATATTCTTCATGATTATTTACTTATTTACTTATTGCAGACAATAATTATTGATGTTTTAAATACATGTGTAAGACAGAGAAAGTTTACACTGCTGTCTAACACTGGACAAGCCTATCAAACACTGGGCAGTAATGGGAGAAAGGGGGTATTTTTTTTATAACTAATTGAAAATAAACAAACAAACAAACGAAATTGCAGGGTCGCCGGTTCGAGCCCCGGTGGAGATTATATTATCCGAGGTCCCGTGTCACAGTAGCTGTGGACACGTTGAAGAACCCTCACTACTAAATGGCCGTAAGTGCCAAGCATAGACCAAAATTTGAAGCCCTTCCCCAGCATTTGGTGACGTCTCCATATGAGTGAAAGCTTCTTGAGTGTGATGTTTAAGACCAATACATCAACTAATTACATCAGAAACATTACCTCAAGATATACATGTATTTCTGATGCCGTCAGATTTTTCCTATTTTGCTGACTTGAGTATTAAACATGAAATACATGTGTCTATACATGCTTTACTCTGTTTTTCATTCAGGTTCGAGTGACGTTAAAAAAATATCATTGTCCTTTAATTAATGTCCTTTAGATGAACGATGTCGCCACTTCACTGTGGTTACTGCATACATAGTAAATGGCAGAAATTCAGCTATAAAGTTTGTTAATGTTTAATACATACATTTACAGGTACATTTTAATGGCTATTGGCATCAGATCAATACTTTTTGTACTACTAAGAGAAATGTATAAGTGAAATTAATAGCTTAATTATATATTAATAAATCACTTCTCGCGTGCATAGTTTAAGATATATTAATTGTGTGTACATTTTGCTTATCTTGTGGGCACAGTTTAATATAAAAGAAGAGGCCCAAGGGGCCTTATGTCACTCACCTGGCAAATTTGTTCAACATTGCATAAGAAGTAAAACTGTCTAAAAGATGATCTTTTCTGTTTAATTAGGATATTTTCAACGATGTTCCCAGTTGTGACTCCTGTTGGAGCCCCTATGTGTCTTAGCATTAGGATTGCAATCACTATGCAGACCCTTGGGCCTTTTTGTATTTATTCTATTCAGATATAGCTAAACTGTGCACACAATAGAGTTGAACAGTGCGCACAATATAGTTCAAATATGCACACAATATAATAAACAGTACACAATAAAATTAAACTGTGTGCATTATATAATTAAACTGTGCACATAGTATACATGTATTAAACTGTACACAATATAGTCAAACTGCACACAATATACTAAACTGTGCACACAGTATATTTTAACTGTATTATATAGGTAAACTACTCAAAATATATATGTACTAAATTGTGTACACAATATAGTTAAACTGCGCAAAATATACTAAATTGTGTGCACAATATAGCTACACTTTGCATATACTATAAATAAACTGTGCACACATAATTAATGTTAAACTGCACACAATATAACTAAACTACACAAAATATAATATTTGTTAAACTGTGCGGACATGCATTATTAATTAGTGCAGGATCATGGGATGTGAATGTATTTAAGTTAAGATATAGGGGCAGGACCCATATATACAACACTAAATTTGTATCCCCATAATCATCAATAATATATATGGTTTAAGAATGGGGCGTACCCCCACATACACTACTGGATGTGTTTTTTGATAACAATCAATAATATATATGGTTTAAGAGTTGGGCTGTGAATGGTTTTTAAATTATTAGTAAAAAATATATACATATCAGGGGTGGGGCATACCCCCACATACACCGATGAATGTGTTTTCACACAATTATATGTGGTTAAAGGAACGGGCTATGAACAGTTTGTAAGTTATAAGCAAATATGTATAATTGGGTGTGGCAGAGGGACCCAACATACACCACTGTAACTGTTTTCCCATAATAATCAATAATATATATGGTATAAGGGTGCATGGGGTTATCAACAGTTATAAGTTATCAGCAAAAATATAAATTTCAGGGGGTGAGACAGGACCCCTAAATGTTCCACTAATTGTGTCTCCCCATGTCAATAATATATATGGTTTAAGGGTGGGAGTAGTTATAGGCAGCTCTCCGGCGCGCCATTTGAATTTAACCGCCACTGATGACGTCAGAATGCTGGCTTCTGATTGGTCAATTCAAATAGCGCGCCGGAGAGCCGCCTGCGACGTCATAACCGGAAGTGCGTCATACCGAAAGTGAGTTCATGTTGTCATGGTAATAAAGAGAGGGAGCCAATCGTTGAACTTGGAGGCGTGTTTATGACCGGAAGTGGAAGGTTGTGGAGGCGGCCATCTTGGCTAACGAGCCAATGAGAGCCTTCGTTACAAGAGGTTGAGGTCACGAGACGTCAACGGCTAGAGAGAGAAGTTGGGTTTTTCCAGTTTTGAGCTCAGAGTGAATCTATTTTTAGAACCCAAACTTTGGATTTTTCCAGGTTTGTGAAACCAGAAGTAGGTGTCGCCACCGTCGGTGAGAGTTCGCATGCGCGAGAAGCGGTAGGCCGAGCTCGACTTAGCTTGTACTAAGACTTATAGAGTATGTACAAAGGAACTCTGTATAGACTGTAGAGATGGGGCAAAGGAGATCACTCTGTATAGACTGTATAGGTAAAACAAAGGGAGATTACTCTGTATGGACGATAGGGATGGAACAAAAGTGGTGATGACTCTATATGGGCAGTATGCACTAAACCAGAGAGGGAAGGTGGGTGGTTAGTGAAACAGGAAGTATAGGAAGGGTAGCTATCTTGGGTATGGAATCATGGGATATCTAGTTTCTCAGGGACTGACTAATCTCACGGCAGGAGAGAGAGATACATAGAACATGAAAGTGTGCAACGTACTCAAAGTTTGCAAAAGTGATCAAGTGTGTGTGTCGTTCTCAAAGTTAGTCAAAGTGATCAAGTGTGTACCGTTCTCATATTTGAAAGATTGTCAAAGTGATCAAGTGTTTGTATTGTTTTCAAAGTTTGCAACGTGTGCAACGTTCTTAGTTATGAACTCTCAACGTGACAAAAGTGACAAAGTGACACAAGTAGCACAAGTGACAAAGTGACACACGTGACAAAGTGCAAAAGTGACAAAAGTTGTAAAGTATGAAGTTGTTCACTTACGTCGTTTCAACAAGTATCAAAGTTCAGACAGTGAAAATAGTGTCTGTATTATGTTATATCGTTTCTGGTACTACTGTATATAAAATTTAAAATTAAACACTCACCCAATTTTTCTGACGATGTTGACTCTTCGAGCTTCGGATGCCAAATGAGCTCTCAGTAGTCTAACTGAACTTATTCTAAAGTTTTTAATGTTACTATTTTTTTAGAATTGACTCGTTTTGAATTTATATCTCATAAAATTTGATCAATAAAGTAAAAAAAAATAACTTACTAACTATAGGTTAGACTTACAACTACAGTATAATACATAAAAAAACTGCAGTAGTCGGTGTCACAGGGGTCCTACTAGAATTGATTGGGCTGCTTGGCCTTACTACAATACGTGTCCTTCGTGTAAGAATGAATCGCATGTTTCTCTCTTCAGGTTGCATTACCATGTCGGATGAGTTGTCTATGATGACGAACTAATACCGAAAATCAGACAGCACTAGCTTATATAGAATTAATGACGTCACGTATTGATTTTTTCCCACGTCTGAACATCTGGCCACCTGTTTTTGACATTTTTGACACTTGGCATCTGAACACCTGTTTTTGACATTTTTTGACACTTGGCACCTGAACACCTGTTTTTGACATTTTTGACACTTGGCATCTGAACACCTGTTTTTGACATTTTTGACACTTGGCATCTGAACACCTGTTTTTGACATTTTTGACACTTGGCATCTGAACACCTGTTTTTGACATTTTTGACACTTGGCATCTAAAGACCTGTTTTTGATATTTTTGACACTTGGCATCTGAACCCCTGTTTTTGACACTTGACATCTGACCACCTCTTTCTCTGAATCTTTTACTTAGAATCTCTATAGCTCGTACGTCTCATAGAGATGTGTTACACACACTTTTACGCTTAGTATCCTTATTTTCTCTTCCTTAGAATTTCTATAGCTCGTACGTCTCACAGAGTTGTGTTACATACACTATTACGCTTTGTAGCCTTATTTTCTCTTACTTAGAATCTCTATAGCTCGTGTACGTCACATAGAGTTGTCAGGAAGGTTAGGAAGAGTAGCCATCTTGGCTATGGAATCATGGGATATCTAGTTTTTCAGGGACTGACTAATCTCACGGCAGGAGATATAGAGAACCATAGAACACGATAGCGTAACGTTCTCAAAGTTTGTCAAAGTGATCAAGTGTGTGTGTGTGTGTGTCGTTCTCAAAGTTTGTCAAAGTGATCAAGTTTGTACTGTTCTCATGTTTCAAAGGTTGTCAAAGTGACCAAGTGTGTGTGTGTCGTTCTCAAAGTTTGCAATGTGTGCAACGTTCTAAGTTATGAAGTCTCAACGATACACAAGTGACACAAGTGACGACACAAGTGACAAGAAGACACAAGTGACAAAGTTGTGAAGTATGAAGTTGTTCACTTACGTCGTTTCAACAAGTATCAAAGTTCAGACAGTGAAAATAGTATCCGTATTATTTTATATTATTTCTTGTACTACTGTATATAAAATAAAAAAATAAACACTCACCCAATTTTTCTGACGATGTTGACTCTACGAGCTTCGACTGCCAAATGAGCTCTCAGAGGTATAACATAGTTTCTGTTTAGATATTCTCCAGTTTGGTTTTTGTTTTTCACTAAGCGATGTTCAACAAGTGTAACCCACTAAGAATCAATAAACAGCTCGTGATCGTATAGACTTTATTGAACAGCAAGTGTAACATCAATAACACATCCCGCATTGTAACCAAAAAAGAGCCTGAGAAATACGGGTGATTGACCTATTTAACCTTGCAGCTGTAACATTATCCAAAAATCAATTTCTATATTTTATTTTCGATGCTATGTGTTGACAAGTTGTTTATCCAAAACATGTTTTCATTTTGTAATTTAATCTCCTGCCTGCATTTTTCAATAAGTACATGTTACGATTTATCACAAGCCACACCAATTTTATTATCAAATGATTTTTATTTACAAGTTAATATTTAACTCCCGTACCTCATAGTATTACACAAGGAGAAGAAACGCTCACGCGATGTATGACGTCACACCCTGCTGAGTATGCCTAAGAGTCTATAGTCATTGCTTGATCATGGCTGACTGTGTAAACATGTGGGACAAAGTACAAGAAAAAGAAGAATGGATGATATGTGCCGATAAAGTGGGAAGAAAGGTGGGACGGTTATCGAATATCGACGAATGGATTGAGCTCGTGAAGCTTGAAAAAAAGAAAAAGAGAAAGACGGCAGAGAAAACGGACAAAATGTTTTTATGCCATGGCATATAAAGCCTAAAACACAAACGGTCCTTTTCAGGGCCACCTAACTTTTACAAAAAAGAAACCTATGACTGATTAGAGCAGTAATAAAACATAGATCCTGTGTATACCCTTATTCTGTATCTCTTATTTTCTCTGTCTATCTCTTCTACTCTAAGTGTTACACGATTACTCTTGATCTCCATAACAGAAGACCAAGTGGCGTACAATGAAGTGTAATCGTTACTATCAGAGTCTACTGACGAAACTGAATCAGAGATGAAGGCAATTGAAACATCTGGTGTGGCTTGTGATAAATCGTAACATGTACTTAGTGTAAAATGCAGGCAGGAGATTAAATTACAAAATGAAAACATGTTTTGAATAAACAACTTGTCAACACATAGCATCGAAAATAAAATATAGAAATTAATTTTTGGATAATGTTACAGCTGCAAGGTTAAATAGGTCAATCACCCGTATTTCTCAGGCTCTTTTTTTTTGTTACAAAGCGGGAGTGTTATTGATGTTACACTTGCTGTTCAATAAAGTCTATACGATCACGAGCTGTTTATTGATTCTTAGTGGGTTACACTTGTTGAACATCGCTTAGTGAAAAACAAAAACCAAACTGGAGAGTATCTATACAGAAGCTATGTTAGACCTCTGAGAGCTCATTTGGCAGCCGAAGCTCGAAGAGTCAACATCGTCAGAAAAATTGGGTGAGTGTTTAATTTTTTATTTTATATACAGTAGTACAAGAAACAATATAAAATAATACAGATACTATTTTCACTGTCTGAACTTTGATACTTGTTGAAACGGCGTTAGTGAACAACTTCATACTTCACAACTTTGTCACTTGTGCCACTTGTGTCTGTCACTTGTATCACTTGTGTAACGTTTAGACTTCATAACTTAGAACGTCGCACACGTTGCAAACTTTGAGAACGACACACACACACACACACACACACTCTCTCTCTCTCTCTCTCTTTATCAATTTGACAAACTTTGAGAACGTTACACTATCGTGTTCTATGGTTCTCTATCTCTCCTGCCGTGAGATTAGTCAGTACCTGAAAAAATAGATATCCCATGATTCCATAGCCAAGATGGCTACCTTTCCTAACCTTCCTGACTACTCTATGATACGTACACGAGCTATAGAGATTCTAAGTAAGAGCAAATAAGGCTAAAAAACAGGTGTTCAGATGTCTAGACGTAGATGTCTAGACAGAAAAATCGTCAACAACAGGTGGTCAGATGCCAAGTGTGACAACAGGTGTTCAGATGCCAAGTGTCAAAAAAGTCAAAAACGGGTGTTCAGATGCAAAGTGTCAAAAATGTCAAAAACAGGTGTTCAGATGCCAAGTGTCAAAAAATGTCAAAAACAGGTGTTCAGATGCCAAGTGTCAAAAATATCAAAAACAGGTGGCCAGATGTCTAGACGCAGATGTTCAGACGTGGGAAAAATCAATACGTGACGTCATTAATTCTATATAAGCTAGTACTGTCTGAGTCTCGGTATTAGTTCATCATCATGAACAACTTATCCGATATGGAAATGCAACCTGAAGAGAGAAACATGCGATTCATTCTTACACGAAGGACACGTATTGTAGTAAGGCCAAGCAGCCCAATCAATTCTAGTAGGACCCCTGTGACACCGACTACTGCACTTTTTGTATGTGTTATATTGTAGCGGTTGTGGCATTATTACTATCATACCTTAGAGCCATATTTTATACAAAGACCTTTTGTACAGTCAATGTTTATTCGACTTTGCTCTACTTGTAGTTTATCTACTTGTTTAATCAATCCCCATACTTATGTAATTTGTATGTAGCTATTAGTGTTTATTTCAGTTATACAGACTAGTTGTTCAACAACCATGACTGACATTAGATAATAACGATTAAAAATTGTGTAAAAGAGCGAAGGTTGTCAATCCATTGACAACCGACGCTAGCTGACCCTTGTCATATTACCTATGTTTTCAGACATTATGTAATTAATACCTTGTTATGATGTCTGACTTTCATTTATCCAGATTGATTTTGTCTGGGAATTTTTATATAAATAGGACAAAAAAAATACACACAAAAACACACAGAGACACACTGGGAATACACATAGACACACAGACACACTGAGAAGCTGGAAGGAGAGTGAGTGACTTATAGCCAAAAATTAATAAAGTGTTGCAACTATAAACGCTTAGTACTTTATTCTACCACATTTAAATTAGTTTACCTCCTATTATTTAAGAAGTCCCCACACTTAAATTAATTCACTTTCTATTATTTTAGAAATCTGAAATTATCACAATTTCATATTTCAAATAACATGGAGACGAGTGTGGCATTATTACTATCATACCTTAGAGCCATATTTTATACAAAGACCTTTTGTACAGTCAATGTTTATTCGACTTTGCTCTACTTGTAGTTTATCTACTTGTTTAATCAATCCCCATACTTATGTAATTTGTATGTAGCTATTAGTGTTTATTTCAGTTATACAGACTAGTTGTTCAACAACCATGACTGACATTAGATAATAACGATTAAAAATTGTGTAAAAGAGCGAAGGTTGTCAATCCATTGACAACCGACGCTAGCTGACCCTTGTAATATTACCTATGTTTTTAGACATTATGTAATTAATACCTTGTTATGATGTCTGACTTTCATTTATCCGGATTGATTTTGTCTGGGAATTTTTATATAAATAGGACAAAAAAATACACACAAAAACACACAGAGACACACTGGGAAATACACACAGACACACAGACACACTGAGAAGCTGGAAGGAGAGTGAGTGACTTATAGCCAAAAATTAATAAAGTGTTGCAACTATAAACGCTTAGTACTTTATTCTACCACATGGTAAGTCTAACCTATAGTTAGTAAGTTATTTCTTTTTACTTGATTGATCAAATTTTATGAGATAGAAATTCAAAACGAGTCAATTCTAAAAAAAAAGTAACATTAAAAACTTGAGAAAAAGTTCAGTTAGACCACTGAGAGCTCATTTAGCGTCCGAAGCTCGAAGAGTCAACATCGTCAGAAAAATTGGGTGAGTGTTTAATTTTTAATCTTATATACAGTAGTACCAGAAACGATATTACATAATACAGATACTTTTTTCACTGTCTGAACTTTGATACTTGTTAAAACGACGTAAGTGAACAATTTCATACTTTACAACTTTTGTCACTTTTTCACTTTGTCACTTGTGTCACTTTGTCACGTTGGGACTTCATAACTAAGAACGCTGCACACGTTGCAACCTTTGAGAACGATACAAACACTTGATCACTTTGATAATCTTTGAAACATGAGAACGGTACACACTTGATCACTTTGACTAACTTTGAGAACGACACACACTTGATAACTTTTGCAACTTTGAGTACGTTGCACACTTTCATGTTATATGTATCTTTCTCTCCTGCCTTGAGATTAGTCAATCCCTGAGAAACTAGATATCCCATGATTCCATACCCAAGATGGCTACCCTTCCTATACTTCCTGTTTCACTACCCACCCACCCTCCCTCTCTGGTTTAGTGCATACTGCCGATATAGAGTCATCGCCACTTTTGTTCCATCCCTATAGTGCATACAGAGTAATCTCCCTTTGTTTCACCTATACAGTCTATACAGAGTGATCTCCCTTTGCCCCATCTCTACAGTCTATACAGAGTGATCTTTCTTTGTATATACTCTACAAGTCTTAGTACAAGCTTAGTCGAGCTCGGACTACCGGTTCTCGCGCATGCGCACTTGCGCACTCTCACCGACGGTGGCGACACCTACTGCTGGTTTCACAAACCTGGAAAAACCCAAAGTTTGGGTTCTAAAAATAGATTCACTCTCAGCTCAAAACTGGAAAAAAAACAACTTCTCTCTCTAGCCGTTGACGTCTCGTGAAATCTCGTGACCCCCAACCTCTTGTAACGAAGGCTCTCATTCGCTCGTTAGCCAAGATGGCCGCCTCCACAACCTTCCACTTCTGGTCATAGACACGCCTCCAAACTCAACGATTGGCTCCTTTTCCTTATTACCATGACAACACGACCTCACTTCCGGTATGATGCACTTCCGGTATGACCCCATTTCCGGTATGACGCAACTTCCGGTATGACACACTTCCTGTTATGACATCACAGGCGGCACTCCGGCGCGGCATTTGAATTGACCAATCAGAAGCCAGCATTCTGAATACGTCATCAGTGGCTGTTAAATTCAAATGGCGCGCCGGAGAGCTGCCTATAACTACTGGTGGGGCTGTGAATGGTTAAGTTATAAATAAAAATATATATTTGAGGGGTGTGGCATACCCCCACATGCACCACTTTATGTGTTTTCACATCACAATCAATAATATATATGGTTAAAGGGTGGGGCTATGAACTGTTTTTAAGTTATCAGTAAAAAATATTTTAGAGGATAGGGGCAGGACACAAAGAAAAACTCAATATACACCACAGAATGTGAATCTCTATAACTCATAAGGATCAGAAATATATATGGTTTTGGGTGAGGATGTGAATGGTTTTGAAGTAATACCTAAGAGTAATACTTCAAGTTTGTGGGGCCTAGCCACCATCCACTCACAAGCAATGACCCCAATGTACATCAATGCATATTCTTTTCCATAAGAATGTCAATATATTGTAAATTATCCCATACATTTCTGTAGAAAATCCAGTTGCCATCTCATTACAACTTTAAACCTCCCCAAAACAATAATGTATATGGTTTAAGGGTGGGGCTGTGAATGGTTTTTAAGTTATAAGAAAAATATATATATTTCAGGGGTGGGGCTTACCCCCCACATGCACCACGTAATGTTTTTTTCACAACACAATTAAATATATATATATATTTGAAGGGTGGGGCTATGAACATTTTTAAGTTATAAATAAAAATATATATTTCAGAGGATAGATCAAAATTAATATATTGTAAATTATCCCATAAATTTTCGTAGAAAATCCAGTTCCCATCTCATTACTACTTTAAACCTCCCCTCACCCGATTTTTCGTTTTTCCTTTTGTTTTTGTTTTTGTCTTTTTTTTGTATTCACGTCGTCTGTCCATTATGATGAACTCTTACCTAAACCGGAAATCCTCGCTGACTGGCTTACGGAAATGGGGCTAAAGGGCGTGACAATATATATAAGATTATCAATAAAAGGACACCCGATCATTGAAAATCGGCAATATCACATATTTCATTTATTGCAAGATAAATACATTTTTTCACTTACATATGACTTATTGACGTACATATGTATCTCTTGATTCGCATTTAAAATCAAATTACATCCATAATAATATAAAGTTACCGTTAAGTCCTCAAGCAGTTTCAATAACATATCCCGTTTCTCTAAACATCTTCTAAAAGCTTTGGCGCCCAGAAGGGATGTGAACCGGAGAAAGGGAAACAACCCGTACAAGTAATCGACGCCTGGTGTTACAATTTCATTGATGCTGTTATTCATCTCCTTCACACGTGTTTGAAATTCTTTTTTCCTATCCGATATTTTACCTATTAACTGAAACACAAAATGTATATTAATGTATAATTTCTTTTCAACTATTATCGGAAGTTACCTGTTCTTTAAAGTTCCAATTGTACTTACTTTTAACCAATGATTAACAAATTTCTTTCATATTATGGATACGTATATTGAGTTCAAAATTCTTTAATCCAGGAACTCTCATTTTTGTAGACCTCTATCGAGTCTACCAAACTCATTTTCCCCACATTAATTTTTTCACAATTAAAGAATAAGGTAAAAAATTAAGGCATGTCCCTCTCTTGTTTTATCCCGTTTGTGTCTTCATTTCATTTGTATGATGATGATAAAAATAATAATGGTTAATACTCACAAGCATTTGCAGTGTGCCGATAATAAATACATCAATTAATTCGACGGGATCGCAAGGTTGTTCATTTAGTTGTCTAATATCATTTAACATGTCCAACAATGAGATTTCAATTCGCCGTGCAAAACTTTTAAGATCATTTCCATACATGTGTAACAGTCGATGTAAGAACTTCCTACGCCGCATCATTAATTTCCCATAAGACAGAAAAAATACATCTGAATATTTTGAGAAATATTTGGCTAAAAATGTATCAGGCCGCGCTGCCGTTATCGTTGCATGAGGTTCCGTTGTGAACATTTCTCTGATGACTTCTGACGAGTTTAGCGCTATCATTCTTTTGCCACAAATATTCACCTGGAAAATATCTCCATATTCTTTAGACCACCGGTACAAGTCAAGATGAAGTGTTTCGAATGTAACATCAAATAAATTTCCAACGATAGGGTAACCCTTGGGTCCGGGTGGTTGTTTACGGCTAGGTTTTCTCCATTGGAACCAAATGAACAGAACAAGAGAGAAAAACAGCACGACCACGGTAAAAATATGATCCAACATCTTGTTACGGACAGAATAAAGGATTTAAACTCAAAAATGTTTTACAGGTAATATAATGGATGTGTAGAGTACATGCCATGATCCACTGCAATGTGATCTGTACCACGAACCGGTTCTGAATAGATTAAGGAATTATGTCCTGTCCTTATATGCGTTTGCATTGTGCATAATATATCAATAAGCAAGTATGCCAACGAATTTTCAGGTGGTTGCATAATATCTAAGACGATCTGTCTGTTATCGATACCGATTAGACTTTAGCCTACTGAAAGAAAGAAATTTAAGATCTTTACAATATCAACTGTAATGTCTTTGTAGCTTTGAAGTGTGAGTGAAGTGTTTGTTCTATGAAGTGTTTGTAGATTAATGATATAAGCCAGACACAAATTATATATAATATCACTACGATGCGGTAAATGTTTTCTGTGATAAAATATTGTAACTCGGAATACAAAAATATGTCGTTAAAGCAATATGAGTTGTTGTCAGCCGAAAACATACATGCATGCTTAAGGTCCTCCAAGTGTGTTGTGTGTGACCTAGAGGCCACATGCATATTGAACAGCATACAAATATTTCACCAAACTGTGAAAGCCATCGAGAACATCAGATTCAAAAATATAAAAGCAGATGAAGATGCTGAAATTTCATTTGCTAACGTTACTGTTACTGTTACTCTAATGATAAATACACGGAATTGTTACTCCTTCCTTGTTCCCAGGACAGTATGACCGCAAAACACATCATTTTGAGATCTGACAAAAATATAGCGATATATAAATCGTAAAATCAAAATTTGAATCGTGAAGACACATGATTTTCTTAATGATCAAACATGCCAAATATTCCCGAGTACACATGCTTTACGTGGTTGCGATACAAATTCAGACTGATCTGGATTCGGGATAGACAATTTGTTGAAAAAATGCAAGCAAATAATACATGGCAAAATAACCTCAAGTTTTAAGTTTCTAAGAATCAAGACGATATTATAAAATCAGGGAGAGTATTATTGTTTATACAGTGGATTTCTGTCGGAATCTTTAAATCAGACGATATATATATATATAAACTTTTCACACAGAAGGCATTACATTTATTTCTATGGCAAAATGTATTAAGCAAATATGACATCTTACTCACTAGTATTCTCGAAAGCCTATACCAAAACGCTAAAAGTATATAATCTAGGATATTTCAAGGTAAATTAAGCTCCTCAAGGCCCATGCACCTTGTTGATCTATAATTAAGCATGGCAATATAATAATAAAAAATAATTAAGAGAAACTGAAATTTTCCATTCAGATAAGAGACTGTTCAAGTAACAATGGACCTAATTCAACTACCACGTGAGACCGGATAACGTTTACACGAGAATATTGTTTCTATTGGTGATGGAGTGACGCTAGAAGATGATATCCCGCGCTAACATATCTTCAGTGGGATGATTACGTAGTTTTGTTCCATCACCTTTAGAGATACTAGTACCGCACAAACGTTATCAATTTGTACATGAATCATAAGCAATTAAGAGGCACAGAAAAGATGTGAAAGAATACATAAAGCAACAGAAAATAAGGGTAAAAAAGAGTAAGAAAATAAAGATGAGAATTATTTTTAAAAAAACAATTAGAAAAGAGAAAGCATGTACAGTAAAAATTTAACTATAAAAAAGCAAGCATTTGCTTTCATTGTAGCTGCTTCAAGTCATGGAACGTATGCCTACGTCATCAACACTGTCAGCTTCATGCAACGTCTTTTCCTATTTATGCGTCACTCATTTACCCATATGTCGGTTTTTGTTTTTTAAAAATGGAATTAAGACCAGTAAAATAAAGTAGAAAACCAAACTGGACAGCAGGAGTTGGCAAGTTTGGTAGAACACATCTTGCCTCACGCAAGAACATTGAAGGAAAAACTCGGCATTTTGTTTATTTGGAAACAGAAGCAAAATACATGTATATGTAAAAATATAAAAAAAATCAGATACGAAATTATAAATCAATAGAATGTCCAGGACATAGATACAAATCCGATAAAAATGGACAAACACGGACCTCTGGAAACAAAGAGGTGGGATCAGATGCCATGGAGGAGTAAGCATCCCCTGTCGACCGGTAACACACGCTGTGAATCCATAGTCAAGTCCAAATGAAATGCGCGAGGTACGAATCCATGCCACAATTGATACAGACGTCAACGAAAAGGCAACATAGTAATCGCAAACAAAACTATTATACCGACCGTAAAATTTGCGGAACGTTGACATCAAACGCGGTTTTCGATATCCC